>BGZK01000714.1:0-306724 GCA_005406025.1 Eumeta japonica
CCGTTCAAGAGTTTCACCCTTCACCTCTTGACTCCATCATCAGTCCCCCGTCACCAAGTTTTGATTATCATAATATTATATTGTCACAACTGCTCAATATTTATGCAAAATTTCATAAGAAACGGTTCAGCAAAATTAGTCGAAAAAGCTGTGTCGAAATTTGAATCAAAGATGGTACCAATCAAATGTATGCATGGGCTCACGCTAAATGAAACCGTTAACAAAATATAGCTTATAATTCATTCTTACATTGGATTCTGTTGATACACGATTTGAGTAAACTAGGTTCTTGTCTACCCGTCTACTTCAAATTGTAATATTTTTAATTGTTATACTTTCTACAATTCAACACATTTCAGTGGTAATTCCGACATAAACGCATTTTACCAAAACACTATTAGGTTTGATAATTAACTATTATATCATTACTGCTACAAAATGTTTCCTTATTCCTAAATAACACTAACATAAGTTCCTTTTGTTAACTCACGTTAATTCGATGTAACTCTCCCTCTACGGAATCACTTTATTTTTATGGTACGCCCAAGTATAGGGTGGCGTGAATCACACACCTAACGCCATATAAGTAAATCCATGCACGCCGTTTTGCAGTGACTTTTAACCGTTATTTTTAAGGTCGAAATCGGCCAAAGTCTGTGCGCTTGGTCCGATGAGTGTCCGATTCGGTCACGATCACACAGTTAACTCGAATATCGCCGTATCGTGGTTTTGAGATAGCAAAGAGACTGTTCAAAGTGTGGTATCACTAATATATATATAAAGCCAGTACAGTTATTTATATATATGTCATAGAGGTAGTATCTGAAATATTGAATTGTTACTAGTGACGTTAGTGAGAAGCAATTTTACAGCGTGATGAATTTACTCTTGTTGTGTAACTAAGTAATTTAATTTAATTTGTTAATTATTTTAAAATAATGGTACATATCATTCAAATGGTTGAATTACTCAAAGGAGCGCCATCTGTTTAAGGATAGCAATCTTTTAATTAATAAAATTGAAATAAAGCACAAAAATTCTACTGCATAACATTATAAGGATTGATGAGTTATTAGATGTATGATCTTATGATGTAAAAAGTTTGTAAAAAGCGACATCTGTTTTGGAATAGCAAAAGCTTAACGGAACTGAGACTCTATCTATGACATATATCTCGGTGGTCATGATATGTCGCCAGATCTTAATAAAAAATTGTAGACAACGCAGGAGAATTACATTGTTATGCGGAGAGAATTTCTGTCGTATTCTGCTTATAAAATTTGTCTTCAAACCGATATTTTATAATTTAACGGCCCAGTTGTTATCGAGAGTGTACCGAGTTAGGGCAAACAGCGAAAAATGTTTGCGATGGTTGTTTACATTTTATTTTTCCCTCACCTTTACCGCGACGCTATCTATATACACGTTAAATATGTACGCAATATATAACACATTCTTGTGGTCCCACTTTCATTGACCTATTCAGTAAAACTATCGTTAGGGGAAGCTTTGCTTTTGATCAATTGTGTAGATGTGTCGCTATGTTTATCTATTCATTTATATATTGCAGAAATTAAACTAGTAAATGGTTAAACATATTATATAATCACCACGTAGTTACATTTTATGTATATTTTATTGAGTACAAAACACTTATCATAATTTATTTTTCCTATTTAAATAACTGTTATATATTTAAAAAAAATGGATGCCTATTTTTCAAAATTGAACTACTTTTACGCAATCCAAGCGGTGCCATCTGGTGACGCAAATCCTCCAATTAATAAATATTCTAGAATAAATGAAGGAAGAGCTATCCAGGTATTTAGGTGTGATCTTTTCGAAGACTATTTATTACCTTAAGCATCCTAGTAAGGCAACAAATTTCAATTTACGTATCTCCTGAAAAAAAGTGAGATGGCGCTTATTTCATTTTCGTCAAATACAAATTAAATATATATATATATATATATATATATATATATATATATATATATATATATATCTCGATGGTCGATACTAAATAAATTATCCTTTATCAATTTTCGCAGAACCATACTATTTGGCGGTCAATACACCTTGTTAATATGCATTATGTTAGAAATCTTTGGCATCATTTTAGATGTTACTAAACGATAACCAATAAGTTGCGCTGTGTCAAAGTGAGTCTGTATCGAGAATTAAATAATAGCTAATGATCGGAAAGTGTATGGCTTTACTTACTATGGTATTTTGTTATAGTAATAAAATGTTATATTAGGTTTAATTTAGAATTGTTCCTTTAACTACTTATATTTCAACAGGCATAAAACATTTATTGATTTTGTGGTAACAAAAGTATCGTGTGAATCAGTGTTCGAATTTCCGAGTTGAAATTTCATCTTTAATTGCCCGCCAGAGGCATGTTTAATTAAGTAATTAAATTAAGTTGTTTGATTATCTTTAAAGTTCAGATCAAGTTTTTCTATTATTTTTATGTAGAAAAAGAAATAAAAAATCTAAATAGATCATCTTAATTACCTAGATCGTATGAATCTTACGCAATCTTAAAAAAATCATTTGTATATTGTACTAGAGAAATGCAGGCTCGTTATTTTTAGTACGTAATTTCTAGTCAGGGTGAACTTTTGTAAATAAATAATTTTTTGATGAAGTATAGTTTTATTTTTAATCGAATTTAATATACAAAGAAAAATCCTTTATTTCAGCCGAATATAAACCTGTTGCCAACTATTTTAGAACCTTTTACTTCCAGTCTTTAATGGTGGACGCCATAAAGAAATATTAAATTTAAAAAAAATCACCAACTTCGTCAATCATACAAGATGCAACATATGTCTATTTTGTCAAATTCGTTGCATTTAAGTACATACAGGATGGAATCAATCATGCATCTATTGGCAAATATTCATAATCTCCTTCTTTTTTAGAACTATGTCAAAGTAACCATAAAAAATATATATATAATTGAAAACATTCTTATGAATAATATAAAAAAAGGCCATTCAGAAGCCGAAACGGAAGTAGATATCATTTTATTTTCTTATGTAATTCATATGAAATACATAATTTTCGTATTTTGAAAATTTTAAAATGCTGTAATTTCTAAAATAGTTAACCGATTTGGCTCAAATTTTAACTCGACCTTTGTAATCGTCCACAAAACATGTATGTTGAGTTTCATAAGGATCTATAAATAATTGTAGACGCTATCGGCTGACAATCCCTGCGTTATATATATATATATATATATGTAAACTTTTGAACCATATGTATTTTCTAACTCAGCTCGTCGAGTCAAGTCGAAAAACAGCAAAATATTTCAAAAGCTGCGTCATGAGAACAAATACAATAGTTAGATTTTTATGAAATCTACTAAAAATAATATAGACACAACCCTAATAAATGCTCGGCTAGACTGCAAGCATGAACGCGTTCGGGTGGCTGGTCGCGTGGCCAATAGCGGCGCAGTAACTACGCGTCAGCTGTTCTAAGGCTGTCTGTACGACATTTTTACGTAGATGTACTAAGCTATTTTTGTAGAAATGGCTACTTCAATAACTATGGTTTCTTTGGCAAAGTTATTCTAAAAAAGAAGAAAACTATGAATATGTACGGAAAGATGCATGATCGATTCCATATGGTATACGTATTTATATAACTTTTAGATTACCATTCAAAATTTCCACTCATTGGAGCTGCCAGTGGCGACGCTGGAATAATCTTGGATGTCGACAACATCAGCTTTGTGGGGCCTCTTTCGTTTTTCAATCAGAACGGAAACGCTAAACCAAACGAGCAGAATTGTACACTAATGTTGACTAATATAAGCGTTTTTCAGTCGGTACATGTGATTGTGCAAGTGACGGTTACTGTCTATGGGTATACATATTCTTTTATAACTTAATAATGGTGCGATCGATCGTAATTAGAAGTGGTGTACAGTTAGAGCAAATTATAACATATTATCCGTCTGTATAACTTTTTATAACTTAAGAACGTTTGGACCGATCTTGATGAACATAGTTAGAACTTAGGATTGCATGAAGATAGGCTCTATGTTATTTCCATACACCGTACATTTTTTTTATTCTTTAATATCCTTATTCAATTCTTATTATGTAGTCACGTGTGTGTGTGTGAGTGAGCGTAATTTGCTTTTTGTAGGATTTTATAGAAGGATTAAATTTCTATATAATTTTTATGGAGCGAGATACAATTTAGAAAAATGATGAGAAGCGTCTTTTAGAATAAGTGCTGGAGGAATGGGGTTGAATGTTTTGTCTGGATGCCCAAACCCTTTATCCAATCACTAAGAAAATGGATGTGTATTGTTTTCGCGAATGGAAAGATTTCTGAAATAGTAAACTAGTATTCCTATGCGACGTTGTTTGCGTATTTTTACTATTGAATCGAATTTCTAAGCCGATGCTAAGAATTATTTCATTAATGAGAAACTTCTTGAGTAAAAAAGACTATTAACATTAACGCTTTGGCTTCATCTACATATTTGTGTTATTACAGATTCTAAAAATTCTTTTAACTCAAAAAAAGCAACACCATCCCTACGTAATAAAGCATAAATTTTATTTCGATACTAGATTTAAACCCGACTTTGACCGAAATCGAAAAGTGACCGGTAACGTTATTCAAATTGCAAATGAAAAGGGGGGACAGGATCAAAAACCGAAACGACAGGGTCCCAAATCAGGAACGGAAGCAAGTTCGCAATCGACAATAGGACCAAAATTCGAACCTACTTCAATCGAGTATGATACAAATCGGCATCGAGAACAGGACAGCGGTAGGGATCATGACTGGTATTGGAATCGGTCGATGTACAAGATAGAGGGATGCATTCTGTCCACGCGGGCAGAAGCGTGTAATATGTCAAGGGCGCCGTTTGTCTTTTGCCCTGACTGTGCTCGGGCCGGCACTTTATTATATTTTCTTGGCGGCCAATCAACACGGCATTTCGATGTAGCTTTTTTTTTTCGTCGTTCATAAATCATGGGTTTCATGGAAAAAAAAAGACCATCGATAAGGATAATAGGTTTTATTTGTGACTTAACCTAACACGATTAAGGCATCGTAAAGGCAATGTCTACTTAACGTCTAAACCTAATCAACGTGATTTCGCGTTACACAGACTATTGATTAACTTTTTTTTTACATTACTTCAAAAAAAAAATAAGTGTTTACAAGTGCCGTAAATACTTAAAAAATACCAAGTGATATTAAAATTATACACTTAATATATGGTATAAAAATACTTTTCTTTTTGTGTTACAATTAAATAATATAAAAAAAAACGTGTGTTGCCTCTTAAACTACGATTAATTCAATACACTACGAGGTAATCGATTGGACCATTCGCTCAATATATTCCATTATTTTTAAATAATTACACATTTAACATCTACACATCTCATAGACTTATAGAACTTCATGGCTACATAGTATTCATAAAATATAATTTGACGTGCATATGGTTTTCAGACTAAGAAATGGATTTCTGTCAATTTATGGATATTTTTCGTACGGATCGTTCATCGCATCTTATAAACAATGCCAATGAACGAATGAAATGTGGACAGTGAACAGTTGAAGGAAGAAACACAGTAATCAATTTCTGTTGAGTATGTGAACCAAAAGGCGACACATTGTGAAGAGAAATTAAGTCTTTTTAACGAGATCGAAATTGCGGGCGAAGGTTATAGACTCCCTTTTAAAGGAAAGTGCGTTTTATTGTCATTGCCGTAGACTTGATAATACGTATATCAAATAGTATTTACGTTTTTTTTTCTCTCACCAAACCGAGTACAAAGCGGTAATTCGACCACAAATAGTAAAGCATGGTTTCTGGGCATAATCCCCCGGTTTTCTTTGCCGGATAAGCTAAGCAATGGTGGGTGGGACGTCGATTAGCCACGTGAGCTCAAAGGAGAAGGGACGAGTTTAGCAAAAACCTCGTTAAATCTCAATTACCGGAAGGTGTAGACACGTAAGCCCACGTCAACTTTCAAATTGAGAGAAAATACGACACATTAACTATGCGAAGCATGTTACGTTATGTGAACATGTCGAAAAATTTGTTAGTCAAAATTATTACCCAAGAGGCGGGTGGGTCCGTTCACAGCTGGGTGAACCTCGCAGACGGGAGAGAGAAACAGAGGGCTAAAATTAAAAAAGGAGTCACCTAGTTAACGGACACCTCGTTACAAACAGCCAGACGCGGATACAGCATGGCGGGGGCGGAGGCAATGCGTGCAACTGTCCCGCTCGACTCAAATCCATTGTTTAAAAGGTTCGCTATCAACTCACGGCTACCAAGGCTTATCAATGACGGGAATTCTGTAACTGCGCCTGAAAACCGTCTGCGACAGCAAACTATTGGGACGTGCGTATGACATGGAAGAGGGGGAAATGAGAGGGAAGGGGCAGGGGAGGGAGGAGAGAGAGGGAGACAGAACGCACCTCTCTCTTTCTATCTCTTACTAACGGAGAATACATGCACTGAGGGAGCGTACACGGTTTTCTATAGCCAATTCTGGTATATACAATAATATTTAATATATTTGAAGAACAAAATAACAAAACCTATGCCGATGTGCGCGCGATTAATTTTCACTTATTTGTGCAGTCGATAATTTTTTTAACTTTTAGACCTCCTTTCTAAGGATTACAAGAAACATTTTGTAGGTTTAGTAGGTAACTATCATTCAACTGCGAAAATGTTTTTTGTACAACTTCGCATAAATATCGTGGACTCTATGGTGCTATTAGTCTATGAAAACTTCTCCTATGGCACAAGGAAATATTGTGCACGATCACATCTCGCCTTCGCGGCCATCGTACGTACGGACGAACGTACAATTCTATGTAACGAAATTGGCGCCCGTTAGACGCGATGATGACGTCGATGCAGAAAAAATAGCCATTATTATACCGGCTTATAAGTTTTTGTTCGCAGTTCTATGTTGAAATGCGATGTTGTTATAAAAATAATTTCAATTCGATAAAACATTTGAATCGTACTCTTTTGGGAGTATATTCGACGCGCGCGCACCACCTCGATCGATTCATTACTTTCCTGTTTGTCGCGACTTTGCCCGGGCTCGATAACTCTTTTGTGTTAGCTTATCGGGTTACTACATCCATAACCAAGGTGTGCGGGTGGTATACTTTGCGTTTCGAACGCACGCCCCGGAAGTTCATAGAGGACGGAAATAAATAATTATCATTAATTATTACATATTTACTATTTTTTTTCCATTATTTGTCTCGTACTCACATTTTGATATGTCAATTCAGTATTTCTAAATTCTTAACTAAACCGATTCGGTCGGGATTCGTGATGTTGAAATCGTTGAATGTCGGCACGTCGGTTGGCGATAAGCTCGGCAATAACGCCTTAAGAATCCATTTCTTAACTCGCGCGATCACCGACACTACGTGGGGCCGATTTTCTGATTCAAGAACGGTTAATTTGCACATCCACGGATTTAAAATGCGGGGCGGGATAAGAGCTCACGACTCACCCCAAAACTATAAATATTTACTTCATGTCATAAACTAGACGTCGAATCTTCGAGCAACTTATCTATAATCCCCCAAAATGAAACTAAAATTCGCGGCTGTACGTTTTTTTGGTTACTGATTGCGCAAGAGTTTCATTTAGGTATACTGGATGAAGTGCGATATCAGAGTTTTTGTCTTATTCTTTAAGCGACATTTTGAAATGCTCGGATGTCGGCGATTTTTGTAGTTGGCAAAGAATTATTTAACATCTCCATTATTACAAGAAGAAAAGCTTTATTTAGACGAATAGAAAATAACTGTCAATGTCCGTTGATTATTCGTATTTCAAGTGCGACCGATCAACAACGAAGCGTCACAAACACAAACCGCATTAGCGGTTAAACATACCAATGATAATAAACTTGTAAAATATATAGCGTCGAATTAGATGTCGCCTCTTCGAGGACTTGCTGCAATATTAAAAAAAAAAACGAAATAACACATTTTAAAGCATGACAGTCTCACGAATTGTAAGCTGCGAGAAGGAACATTAAACTAGTAAAAATTAAGCATAAACATTATAAGTAAACAATAATTTGTAAACAACAAAACAAGCCTAATTGAAGCACCCGACGACTGCGCCACCCGTCGGAGTAAAATCACATTTTTCTTTTAATATATCAAACCCAAGTATTGGCTTAAGTAACTCTTGTTTTTTTTTTGTTGTATTGGTCAGTGCTTAGAATTTTCCTAATTTTTAAGTATGACGTAAAATCTAAAATTAAAATGGTATTAAAAATATCGACCGCAAACTTACAAATTAGGTAATTCATCATAAAATAATGTATATACACAAATGTTGATTAGTTCTTTGTTAAAACAAATATTTTTATAATTTGTGGTACTGGCCGTAAATTTTAAAAGTTATATAAAAATAATGGATTGTAAAATGTTTACAATATTTCAAATGTTAAGATGTTGAATTTTTATTAATTACATATAAATATGGGCCATTAAATAAGAACTGTATATTAAAATTTTAATTACATAATCTTCCATTATAATTTTTAAAAATATTATTACTAATTTTATCATTAAGTTATTATACTAATAAACATTCCATTTATGGCTAATTTGATTTTAACAAAAAACGAATAGTCAATTAGTCATTTTCGAAAAACATACAGTTGTCCGATAATAATACAAAATAGCTATCAAAACCTGCCAATTCCACTTGTAAGACAAACATAATATTCATAAATAATACTCGAAGATTACATTACGTAAAAGAAGTAATATGAAATATGCTTTCCCAAATTTCGAGATCAAGAAGTTGACTTTGTTTAATCCATAATCGTTTACGAAAAAACCCGTGATTATTGTAAAGAAACATTTGACCACACGTAACATTGAAAATATTTTGCAACATTTAACTACAACTTCCTACTTAACATTTAAACATATATCTACAATAAAGAATTCAGAGAAGTGTATCACTATAATTTTATTTAATAATACATTTAGAGTTAATATACGCTTTTTTTGTGACCAAGCGTGCTAGATGGTTCGATTTTGTGCTATAAAATTTAATTGTTTCTTTTTTTATTTTTCACATTCATATCTTAACTTAAATAGCATGTATTAAGATATGACTTCCAACAATTTTTAAAATTGATTTCGATGCCAATTATTTGTATGCATTGATTCTTTAAAAGTATACACCCTAGACTAACAATAAACGCGGCGTTGCGTGATACTAACATAGTACTTAGTGACATAGGTAAAGGGGTACGTCCACTGCCCAAGTCTGGATTAAAAAAAATTCTCCATGCGTGGGCGCACATCACGAGCGTTTTTACGCTATGTTAGTTTAGTTTTAACAGCAATACAAATAAGGTACTCAACGTGTACCTTTATTGTAAGTCTGTGGAATTAGAAGCCTTAATTAAATATTTGTTGTACAATTTTGAGAAATTTGGAACGATCGGAAAACGTAAAAAGAGACATCGTAATAGAGAAATCATTTATAAAAGCATCGTTGGATTGCAGCAGAAATGAAAGTAGCAATCCTGCAGTTACTTTCAGATTAGAGACATTCTCATCACCAAGCATTTAAACAATCCTTACTGTTATTACAAAATCCGAAAGCGTGTCTAGTGCGTGTTGAACTTATTTTGAAGATGTGTTTGAAGGCTCTACTACACGTATAGGCGATACCGCAATTACATACATACACACACACACACACGCACACACAAACAGCCACACGCACGCACACGCACGTACACACAAGCACACAAACATGTTGGTGGCATGTAATGTAAATGTAAATATGTTGGTTGGTGGCACACAAATAATTCAAACAGGTGTACTGTTTGAATTATTGAAAATGTCTTAGTGAACCATAGTTTAATCATTCAATCTATTTCATTTTCTTTATATTTAATTTTGATTTGCCTCCGTGTCCAACCCCAAGATATTGGAAACACAAATAAAAATCACGAGGATGCCGGCTGTTGAAACATTATGCTGTGACGATGAGTGAATATTTACATTTTGAACATAAGTCTTGTTTTTTTTTTTGATAATAGTTACAACGAAACTGTATTAATGGGCAGGATTTTAATATGCGAGAATTGGGATATGGACAATATATTTATGGGAGAACACACATTTAAGGCTCTGGCAACACATCACGTTTTCAGGCTCTAACAATACAATAATATTATATTACACAACGTTTAAACACTACATTAATAGCAACAATTTATACCCGACTAATTATGGCAACATTGAAAAAAAATCACACTCGCGGTGTAAACACAAACAGATCGTAAAAAACCTTTTATACTTCCACGCCCTTCATCTATCCTGACTATCCACACGGCAGTTAATTCACCATAGTTTATGACGGTTAAAATAATTAAAAATGTAATGAACAATCACTGCAATGAATGTGAGTGTATACAAGGTGTAGCATAAAGAATGCTAAACAAATGTATATGGCAACACTAAAAAGTCTGATGTGAAATTTCTCCACAAGGAATATAACATATAAATTGACATCAGGTATTGATTGTCGTCAATGAATAGTTGATAAGTGTTTTTATTTCAATTTAAATGAAGAATTAATTTTATATGTGGACGGTCAACGACACGAATGATTGATTGCAGCGTAAAGATAAATTAATATCTCCTATCAAATAAGCCTACATTAGGAACAACTGTATATATTTATACTCCATCTTTACACAAAGAACAAACAAATATAAAACCACATGAGTATATGCATTGCGGAGACCGATTTTTGTGATTTTACACAATTTGATATATGAAAAAATATATGATATAAATCCGACTTGATAAGACAATTAATACAATATTTGACATAGACTTAATGCATAACATTTAAGTACGTTAGTGATGTTGTAGAAGGTAGGTATTCTGGTGCCACATCTATCGGCCATGATGTTGATGTCATCAGAAAATCTAGAATTGACTACGGGCGGAAAAAAGAATATTGTCTTGCTAGACCACTATACTCGAATTTGCTGTCCTGTCACACAAAATATCTCATTGGATCTAGTGTTGATACTTTTCGTATTTTAATGATTAGCATTGTGATCCGGTGACTGGTTCAGCTCCTCGTACCTGGGCGGCAGTTCGACGTTGTTCTGCGTCTCCTCTTCGAGGGCGCCGGCCACGTTCTGGAGGTTTCCATTGACGTCGCCCGAGCTCGGACACGGGGGCGTGTCTTCTGAGTCGTTCAGATTCTCCCTGCTGAGGTACTCGGGGGGCGGGCCGAAAATCTTCGCTGGCGCCGTCGTCATCGCTTCCGAATAGGGAGGTGGGGCGGTGACCCTACCCACCAGGGAGTTGGCCAGCGCGGCGGGGTAGTTTTCGAAGCTGGCGCCCAATAACCTTATAGTTCTCCCGTTCAGCGTGTAGGTCTCGTGGGAGTTGAGCCTCACAAACTCCAATTCGTCTATGTCTATCTCCGACACGTTGGGAGTGTCCGGTCTCCTGCCCAATTCCGAAGAAGACCTTCGTCTCCCGATCCTGGGGAAGCTCAATTGGAACCGCCCGACCTGAAGGGTCAGCGATCTTCGCGGGACCCTGTCCGGTGGTGAGTTGCAGCGATTGAGGATCCTTTCCAAAGGCGTCAGTTGACCTCTTATCATACCGCAGTTGAGATCCCTCCCGCAGGCGGCCGCTTCGGGATTTCCGAAATAGAATTCTCCGGGATTCAGATCGCACAAGTTGGAACTGCGGCCGGCTCGCGTGGGGGATCCGCCGCTGAGAGGCGAGCCGGTGCGGACGTCGCGCATTTCCACATCACAACATTGCGTTGGTACCTGTCCAAAATATGCAATATAATGTTTATGTATGTAACTTGCATGTATTACTCTCTGGTACTCAAACCCATACAATCTTTCATCGTAACTTTATGTCTTGAATTTTAAAACTCGTAAATTGGCAAGAAATATATAATGAAATGTTTTCTAACTTTATTCAAATAAAGTGGTATAGGATACATAATACCTTATCTTTCACGAAATACTGATTTCTACACAATATTGCTATATAATTAATAAACAATATTAATGATATAGGAGCTACAATAATTTTAAGACACTAATAACAATGTTGTGTAATCATACCTGAGACATACCAGTACACCATCGTTATAAGTTGTAAGTGTGCGGGGGAATTCGAGAGCCCACAATCTTGGGTTGCAACCAATTTCTCTTACGCATGGAGTCTCACCTGTCTATATCTAGCATTGAAAATGACATCAGCCAATCGACCGAGCCCGAAACTAGTGGGGCGGACGGCTGTACTGGTTGCGGTGGTGGTATCTTCGACGACGTCACACGAAGTGGACGGATCCCGCGATCCCATACCCACCCCTGTGGCCTGCGTCTAGACAAAACAGAGACAGTTAAGTTCAGAGAAAAAAATATATTTCTTATATGCAGTTCAATTATAATATTAGATTTGTATTGAACTATTTGAATATTGAACCCTATTTGAACTATCTTGCTACTCATGCCACCCTTATAACGTCAAAGGGTATCAATAATTTATTGATAACATTTCTAAAAATTTAAAACATTTTCAATAGAAATCACATTCTAAGTATGAAATGAATTCGTAACAACTTCAAATCATTGTTCTTATACTTGTATGGTGCCGCTACCATGATAATGGTACAAAACTGACCTCGGATACGCGTCCACAATGTGATGGAGAATTTTCAGCAGATGACGGGCTGGGATCTTGTCCGCGCTGAGAAGCGGCCACGGCACGCGCCTCCTGTTCCAGGAGACGGGATGCCTCATAGCACGGCGGGAAGCGGTGAGTCTGCAAACATTATTGCTTACTTTGAGGTAATACGCCTTCGTTGTTATCGCCGAGCCAGGTTTTTATCGTCCTACCCTCCCACAATATTTTTAATTTAGGACGAGATGCTCGGACCTTGTACCCACCATGCTGCTCTGGTGCAGTAAGTAATTTAATTTAACTTAAATTAAAAACTCGTTGGTAAACGGATGAGTGTTTGCTTGGTAACAAAATTGTAATTGGTGAACTGAGCATTTACACAAATAAGGGGGGCTAATTTATTGATTAATAAATTAGTAAAAATTAAAAACAACATCCTTCACAAGCAATTTCTAGGTAAGTGACAAGAGCTTGGGTATTTTTCGATATGCATTAGCCATGTCAAAAAGTGATGTACTGGCAACTATGTCTTCAATAATTCTCCACCACTGGGTCATTATACATTATACAACAATTTTATAGAAATAATAATGAAAGCACAAATATTTAAAAAACTCAAAATACAGTGGAATCTCAATAAATCGAATGTCAAGGGAAATGCAAAAAAAATCGAGTTAACGAGTTTTCGACTTAACAAGAATTTCAAGATACATATGACTGTGTCGACAAGGAACAAACATAACGTCACATCTGTGTTACTTAGAAAGTGTCATGAATGTATTCATTCATTGCACGTGTACAAGACAAAAACATTAGATTAGAAGCCCCTGAACCCGAACATTCATTTTGGAATTTATTGCTATTATTTCGGGGAATTCCAAGTAAGACGTCATTCTATTTTGCCAATTACGACTTACAGAGTCTTCTTTTTGAAATTCGAGTTATAGAGTATGAATATGTATTATCAATACTTCGTAGGGAAATAACATTTTGTTCGAGTTATAAAGTCTAAATAATTCGAGATACCGCATATTTAGGGGTTCATCGGAAGGGAATGACAATTTTTTTTGACTTACTGAGGATTTCGACTTGACGAGTTTCGAGTCATTGAGATTCCACTGTATAAATGAGCTAACATTAAAAATTTGCATAAAAATATTTTCTTTACAATTGCAATATTGAATGAATACTTTTTTAAAAATATTTATTGAATATTACATAATAACTTAATAAACATCTTTTGACTTGAATCGATAGTCGCCTTTTATTACAGATGAATGGGGAAATTCTGAAATACAGTGATACTCTTGTCTGTTTGAATTAAATCATTCGAATAAGTGCAACTCAAATTTGATTTCTGCATGTAAGATACAAAATATTGCCAACCTGGGTGATGTGGAGTCCACAATGTCTCGCAGCGGCTCTCAATGCGGTACGCTTCATGTGCATCCTGCACACCGCAGACACCAGCAGCACTACCGCTATCATGAAGATCAATGCACACGCTGTT
The DNA here is from genome assembly GCA_005406025.1 of Eumeta japonica. Classification (NCBI taxonomy): domain Eukaryota; kingdom Metazoa; phylum Arthropoda; class Insecta; order Lepidoptera; family Psychidae; genus Eumeta; species Eumeta japonica. Next base: position 14,255 of record BGZK01000714.1, read on the forward strand.
TGAAAACAGAGAAGATATATAAACATTTTTGATGGATCACACTTTTGTATATTCTTTATTCATTCCTTCAAGAACGTCTTGTCAAAACTGTGAAGTTTATAAATAACGCAATCAGTCATCTTAAATATCATTGGTGATGAGATTTATAAAAAATATATGAAAGCCTAGCTCATGAAAAAGTTCCCTCTTGTTTTAATTAATATTTAAATAACTAAGTACATTATTTGAACATCTATATAGTACATTAAATTTGAAATTTAAGATGTACAAACTTGAAAGTGTGACACTGCCAGTTCATCTCCTTTTTAACTTTCCAAACTAGGGACAAATTTTATTTGAATTCCAAAAATAGTGTATACTGCCTTACATTGAATAAAAAACTCTTTTGATTGAATACAAAAATTATTTTTAAATTATTGTACTTTTAGGAGCTGATAGAAATGACTTGAAGTGTCCATTGCACAACACTTCAAATCAATATTGTAAGATACATTAACCGATAACAAAAATTAAAATAATAATATTAAGGTGAATATTTTTTTAGTTACATATTTTTTAATTAAAAATTATGATATATGAATATGATGACAATTATTTATATTCACGATTCTGTAAATTTCTAATATTAAAATAACGATACCAGTACATTATTTTAAAATCAACTACATATTAATCACATTTAAATATAAGATAAGTAAAAATAATGTAATATTAAAGAATTTATTCTGACACCGAGTACATGATTTTAAGTTTTCATCATTTTTGTATAATTTTATGTGATCTTCGGCCATGTAACATTGCTTCACCTCAGAACATAAAATACCATAATACATTCACAATAAGCTCAACATCATGTCTCTTTTTACAAAATATAAGCATTTATTGAAAGACATTTTGTTTTCAAATCCAATAGGAAATAATTGTTTCTTGTCGACTATACCAAGTTGTCTAGGGCCACTTATAATGAACATTTTTTTTTTGTCAGCGGTCATCGGTTCTATGATCAATGTGGTGGTCTACTCATCGTCACCTCGACATGTCGATTTGTGAACTATGTCGGTTATTTTGCCATTTCCTAGATTTCTTCATTTCAGATTTCATCACACAATGGCACTCAGAAACTGGATTCTTTTCTCATTTGTTATTGTTGTTAAGTATATATTATAATCGAATCAAGTAGTTACCAGTAACGGTGTAAACAGTGGACTGTATGAACCCATAATCGTCGGCAGCGCGGCGTTCCTCTAACATAGGATACTCTTCAACATAACCTGAACACAATGAAACAATTCAATCGGTTAATTGGATAAGACATATATTATACAGTCTGAAAACTGAGTGGTGGTAACTTCGTTTAGTCCAAAAACTGTGTATCTGACATACCACTTTAATATGAAAAATTTTCAAAATGAGATATGTGATAAAAAAATTATTAACAATTCCAAAACCTGAGACAATTTCATCAAAATATGTAACGTAATGAAAAAAATTGTTAATAAACAAACATCACAACTTCCCATAAAGCAACTTACCAAATTCAGTTGCGATATACGTGTGTAGATGCTACAGGATGTGTTCAATTACACATTTGTTTGGAAGTTACGAAATAACGAAAGTTTATAAGCTAATCTTTGCACCTATTTAACACATGATAAATGTGTTTTCTTATTATTTCCAAGGTCGACTTAATTTACAGTTCATTTTGTTTTTAAATAAATGATTTATCATATTAATTGGTAAGAGAAATCGTTTAGTTTTACAGTTTTTTAGAACTTGTATAAAATCACCTATCAGATTAATTGTCATAAATTGAAATACACTAATAAACGGTAAAGTTTTTAAGTTCTGTATCCAAACTAATCCTATGGCATCTGTCTGTATATCTTACCTTTAAGAGAGCTACACCGCTTGTTTCATTGTAGGTAGTCAGTTAACATTTTCACAGAGTATATGTTAAGAGATTGTCCATCAATCATGAGTTTTTATTTTGATAAAAGTAGGTCAATGAAATATCGAGTTAAAAAATATAAGCAATTTTCTAATTTCTGAGTCGTTAACATATTGCAAAAATTAGGCGAAATGCAAAATTCTTTTATGAGTGAAATTTTTTTTTCATTTTGTATGAAAAATTTAAAAAATGTATAAAATACCTTACCTATATATGATAGGGTATAATAATGGATGACCTTTTATTATGACAGATATGATAAATAATAAAAAAGTTTTGAAAATTTTTTGTTCTACCATAAAAATGGTATTACATATTGTCAAATTTTGTGTGATTGAAGTGAAAACTCAAAAACATAACAATTAAGGATCTTGACTGAAGAAATCAACCACACCGTATGCACTATATACATGGATTTATGGCCCATTATGTATTTGCCTGTCTGGGTGCTTACCCTCGATGGAAGAGGGCGGAGGCACAGGCGCGTACCGGCGGTGCTCCTCGCAGCACGACGGCTGGCGGCACAGCGGCGCGTCCCCGCAACACGAGCTCTCCGGCACGCAGCGACCGTTGGAACAGTTCAATTTGTCATTGGCTGAATATAAAAACAATAAACAAATAAGTTTATAAACTTAATTTTAATAATGAAACTGCTTTCAATTGGTGTACTGCATATGACCTTCTTGTTTAATTTTGAACTATTATAAATGTATTTTTATTAGCAACTTTATTTGTTAAATTTTTGATATTAAAATTTTGTGGTAAATATGCAATTAAATACTTAAATCCCTAATAATGCAATGTTTATAGAATAAACTATTATTAATAAATATTTATATTGAAAAAAGTATTGAATAGATTTTTTCCTAATAAAAATAATACCGGAATTGTCCTATATTTCAAAAGAAGAGTGTCTGGTTTGCTATGGAATACAGGCCAACTCAATTTTCATAGTATCCATTAAAAATATCATAAACCATTAGGAAAATCAATAAAAACATTATTATATCTTTCTTTGAAAACTATCCCATCCAGTGGTGTGATTTTTGCATTATTTTTATTTCAGTCTCTAAATGGCTATTTTATAATGTTCTTAGTAGGAATATCACAATATACATGGTGTAAATTAATTTAATATTAAGATAAATGTTATTATTTAATTTGATACCCAATTATTGATAACTTGCTAAAATAGTCACAGCTAACCACTGTCTTCAATCAATTTTAATTCCGATCAAATAGCTTGCCACTTTTAGAAGTATGGGAAATCTCATTTGTTAATACAAATCACTCAGGCGAGAACTGCATGGCCGTTCAAATGTATGCCACAACCGACCTCTGCAAGGCTGTTCCGTGCCACAGACTTCTGGAGATTCATCTTCGCCTCCGGCGCAGTCTCGGTAGCCGTCGCATATGTAGAGGGGCAGAACGCAGGCCGCGCCGCAGGAGAAGGCACCACGAGGACACTGAGTATGCCCTATGGATCACCCGAAATTGTACGTATGATGTGAACCTAAGTAGACTTACATGATAGTCGGTGTTTGATTAATTATTTAATATTGTAACTAAATAATTTAAAAATACTTGATAAAAATGGCCAAAAAAAATTAAAAAAGCCTGGTCTTCAATTTTTATTTTAGCTGGTATACCTGATAAAAGTTCTTTATAAACAATTTGTAATCAAATCCAGAATATTATATATGACACATTTCATGTTTTATTTAAACAATGTTTGAGACAGATATACGTATCGATTCTGAAGTTAAAAAAGCCCTCGCTTTAAGTTAAAATTTTAATTTGAATAAGGCGAATGATTACTGAATCGTTCACCTTGAATCGAATTCACGCCATAATGTCCCACCTAAATACATGATTAGTATCCTGTGAGGGGAAACTTGCACCGATTGACAGAGGACGTCGGCGGCGCGGAAGGCCCCGAAAGCTTTTTTTAAATTATTCGATATTGAATTGAAGTGAATTAATGACTGCTGTAATTTTTTCCTGTTTTTCAGCTTTAAAATTAGATCATTGTTTTTTAAGTCTGTTGAAATATGGATGTGAACACGTACAAAAAATATGTTATGACTATAAAAAATATTTAATATAGAATCCAAACTCAAAACTTCTGTCACACATTTTTAAGTCACTGAGCCGTAATGTTTTTATAGAATAAGACAATTGAATTTCTCAACATCATTACATGTGTGAATTCACACTTCATTTCAAAAGTAGGTTAATAAAAATTAAAAGTTTTTTATTTGAATAATTAAATTAAAAACAATCATAGCTATCATCAGCGACACAGGAGATCCAAACATGAGCTCTGATTGGTACGTTCGCAATATCAAACATGATTTACTTTGATGTTGCAGGAGTATTTGGCTTTCAAAAAAGCTAACAGAAATCTTGAAAGAAACGTAAAGTTCTTGACATCCATTGCATCCAGATGGTGATTAAAACATTAATCTATTTCTTAGAAATTGCCTCTAAGAGGAGGGTTGTACAAATACATCTAATGCATATCGCATGTGCATCAAACGTAATTGCACATGCATGCAGGCATACAAACACATATAGTGACACCCTCGCCGGAACTGTCAAAATAGCTTCCTAGGACCTCAAAAGGTCGAGACTTAAGACTTGTAAGAGCCTATGTTTTTACATTTTATCTATGGAATCCAAGTAGAGAATTAATGACATTTTAAATTAATAATAATTAATTTAGAAAAAATGTGAACAAACCGATATCTAATAAATTGATAAATGGCAAACAAAAATATCATAAAGATATGTACTTATGAAAATAAATAACCAAATTTCACATATTAAATTTATTTTATACCTTTATTTTGTACCAGAACAAATTTCTTGACAGAAAATGGTGGTGATGAGCAGATAAAATGTCCAGTATCATTTAACTGCAGCGATAGTAAAGTGAGATTGCTGTGTCTGCTGTGGTGGCCACCAGAAATCTTTGGTATCAAATATGATCTGTGAATCAGATATGAAAAAGCTTATAACACTTCAAAATTCACATTGGTGTTCAATAAGAAATTTGAATTGCCCTCATAAATTGGCAATTTGATGTTAGCTTCTGTATGAGATGTAGTACTTCCTTTTTAATAGTTTTATAACTGTAAGGTAAGGAAAAAGATTTTTCATATTGCACACAAATTTAAGATAAATTTTCATCATATTTTATTCACATTTAATTACAATACATGTAGGGCGCATTAAAAAATTCTGGAATGAACGAGAAAACATTACTATTAAGGGTCGAAATTGAATTTATGATTCCTCGAGATATTCTATTAGCATAAATGCATTTTTTTATACGAATAAGCTAATTTTGGAAACATTTATGCTACTCCTGCCTAGTGATTTCGGAAACATGTTTTTCATTTTCTTTGACAGCCTCTTCTAGTGATGAAAATCGTTAAACGCGCAGTTGGTTCTTAATTTTTGAGAACCAAAAAAATCACAAGGTGGTAGGTCGGGACTATATGCAGGATTCCTCATAAATTCTGTTTTTCTGATAGAAAAATTTATTTGTCTGTTTGTCTTCGTCAGAACTAGCATTATCATGATTAATGGATTACATTTTTCAACACTAGTAATAATTTTTTTCAAAATGGTTCAGATTCATTGTTTCAATAGAGAATCTCAAATGAGTAAAAAATTCATTAAATTTCTTTCAGTGAGCTTTTATAGGACCCAAGTAACCAACTTTTTTCAAATTGATCAAAACTGTTTTGTGGTCAATCCACAGCTGCTATTCAGCTATGACATAAGAACTAATATGCTGATCTTGCTCTACTTTTTTTCAAAACGGATTAGACTATATCCTGAACAGGTCGATCAGAATGAGATTCATCTTTGACATCAAATTACTGGACCAAAAACATTTGAACCAGTTTTGTGGTACTCTTCCGACACTGCATTAGATCCATAAACGTCAAAATTTTTTTTTGCAGGTTTTGTCCCATTTTCCCTTTTTTGTTTTATTACTTCAAAATAAATCAAATTTCCATGTTAGATTCACTCATTTTGGTGGTCAGAAATGCAATAGAATAAAACTGGCCAAGAGCATGTCGGACCATGCTTATTATAGGGTTCCAAAGCCATTATTACAAAGAAATTCATGTCAGATGGAAAATGTATGTTGTTATAAGTTATAAGCACTTTAATCACTTATAACTAGATCTTTCATAAGAACTAGAACATAAGTAATGTCAGTTTTCTCGGAATATGTTTAATTTACTGTATTGCTCTTTTAGATGTTATTTTATGATTGCACAAAATAAAGTTATGACAAAAATACAATGACAACTTTAGTTTAGTAATAAAACAAAGCTTCCATTGTTAAGCGACTGAATATTGTGACAACACAAGAAGATGACATTGGTGTTGTTTAGGTCTACTTATGCTAAGTTGGTTTATGTATTAATTTTTGTTGGGATCTACTTACAATAAAAATATATAAAACAATTCATCAAATCCATAGTATGGTTCTAGGATCTTCAATGCCCTCACATTATTTTGTAGAGAAATGTAGTTTTTGATGATAACTTAAAAACAATATATGACCATGTTCAAAATAATTTTCATCGAAAGTATTATTAAGCGTTACCTTCATTATTTCCTTCATCTTTTTTGGACATATGCTTTAGAAAATAGAGGGGGGACACAATTTCTGCAACTTTTGGAGTGACTATTTCTGAGATTATTTAGAAAAGAAACCTTTAAAGTATTTTTAAAAGAACTGTCGAAATATGTGCCATTCGTTGATGACGGCTGAAAAAAATTTTTTTTCAGCTTCTGTCACAAGTATGGTGTGCCCCCCTTAGAAATATTTATTTTTGCTATTTATCAACCAAACTACTTAGCAGCTTATACAAAATACATATACTGTAAATTTCATCAATATATGTTTTGTAGTTTTAGAATAAAATGCATGTTAACATACGGATGGACATGATGAATCTATAAGGGTTCTGTTTTTACCATTTTGGCTCTGAACCCTGAAAATGACAGGACACTGCTTTTGATTTTTTTTTTTTAAATGTCATCTTCAATAAATAGATGACATTAAAACTAACCAGATACCAATGTATCAAAACTAACCAGGAAATTTTACTAAAATTTTCACTTTTCACTTATACAATTCGAAAAACTCTTTCCCCAACTTAATATTTACAATGTGCAATTCTACTTTTGACTGACTAATCTTGTCACAATATTACATCTAAAATCATTCTAAAAATTCAAACGCAAGTGGGCATTCTTTTTTCTGATGGAAAAAAAATGGTTATCAATAATGGAGACCTGATCTCTTCACTTTTGTATGAGAACGTAAATTAGGTATGACAGAAAAAAAATGAAAAGGTGAAATTAAATTAGAATCAATGCAGTGGAGATGTGATCTCTGCGTAATATGTACGTGATGTCAGAGAGTGGTGTGATTTGAAGGCAGATGTAGTGACTTACAGTGGAAAAAGGAATGTTGTGGTAGAGTGTGGCCATTTGGAAAACATGAATTAAAATAGACTGAAAAAACAAATCTATAGAGCGAAAGTATGTAATGGAAAGGTTGGCAAGGGTCGCCCTAGAAAATCCTATGCAAACCAAATCGGTGGCATAATAAAAAAGGGGTTGAATTTTAAGCACTCCAAATTGATGAGCTTGCACGAAAAGATTGAAGGATGTCAGTGAGGCAAGAGAGATATGCAAAGGTCGTACCATGTGAAATGTTTTGCTTACCCTCCTGAGAAATAGACTTAACTTTATATTACATGTATAAAAACGTTTTGGAAACCACTGAACATATGGCATTTATCTCCAGAACAATGATAACAAGTGAACCGATTTCTGTTTAGTATTGATTTCTATCAGAGATTTTCCATCAGAAATGCTTAGACATGAAATTTTGTTTAATGTTTTATGAAACTTTGATCTAACATATTGTGATGATTTTCATATACTTTCATCTCGATGTTTGTTATTGGGTAATGCCAATTATAATATCATTGTAGATATATTTTTAACATTGTACCTAATGAAAAAGTAGGAGTATGTGATATGTCAGAGATCACAATAAAATAACAAACGTACATCCTGATTCTTGTATGCTTCTTGCACAAAATTAAATTGATGCATTGTATTTGCTTAATTTATATTGTTTTGGGATACTTTTAAAAAATATGATGTAACAAGCGATCTATGATTAACTTAATATCTTAAAAACAAAAGTAATTGATTTAATTTAATTCATAATAATTAAAATTACCTGTTGTTTTTAGGTAGATAATTCCACACATAGTCATGTTCAACATCATCTCCTAGGGTCTGGCAGGTCAGCGTGAGGTTGTCCCCAACCCTTTTCACCAATACGTCTAAGTAATCTAGGGCTCCAGGACTCGTTAGTACAAGTGAAATACCTCTGGCTCTTGCTTGGACTAAGTCTGCACAACCTAATATATAGTTTTTATTATTACAGTATGATTATATTAATTACAATTTAATTAATATTTCCTAGATCATTTGAGTTAGAATAGCATCATTAAAATTATTCATCAGGAATGCACCCCATGCAACTAAATGCAGTGGCTTGCATTATAAATGAAAACATAAAATAAGTTTAAACCAAATTCACATAGAGGTTTATGTACAGCGATGTTTATGGACTAATACAATAAGAAGTTTTTAGGGTCTTTCAGCATTTTTTTGCTTGATTTGGAGCAACTTCATAAGCACACAGATCAGATTAGATTAAAATTTTATCATAGAATTTCAACTGAGGAGTAAGTTTAGATTGAAAAAAAAAGTTGTCCAAAGTTCTTTGTTAAAATAATGCTAAAGCCAAATCAAAACGTTTAAAAAAACACATTCCTTGTATGAGGATACCAATGTTAATTTTTTATTATCTGATAGGCTATCAGCAGAAATAACACATAGACTGGCAAAGTAGGTTTAGTGATAGGATCTTCAAACCTTAAAATCCAATGTTACTAAACACTATTTTGGCATTCAAGAACACTACAATTTCAGTTGCTCGCCTAAAAGATAGTGTTAAGTGTATAACTCTACATAAATTAGCAAATATACAGTTATGTATGTAGCCTAAGTCCCACACACAGTTTGATATGGTTTTTAATTTTTCCATAAATCAGAAGCAAAATATAAGCTGTTTCAATTGTTATAATAATTTTCATATGAAAAATTTTTAGGATTCAAATAATAATTATTCAAAATACCTAATAAATAGTTATTTTACTAATTTCTTAGGTTAGGCATTGCTTTAAAGTCTACAATTTACAAACACATTGCTCTTTAAAAAAAATATTTTTATTGCAGTTTAAGTGTCTATTTGTTACATATAAGACAAAAAATATTATAATAGAAATTTTTTGTTGCATCAAACTATTTGGAAATAAAAAGAAAATAATTTATGTAATCAGAAAACATTGAATTTATGTTCATCTAGAGATTTTCCTGCTTGAAATATATAAATTATGGTTATGTTGAAATTTTGACAAAGTGGCCATGAAGAAAAATAAATAGTTACACAAAACAATGTCTTGCGTTATCGTACAACAGAATGTCTTTGATATCAAATTTAATTTCACTAAGTATTTTTGTTATGTATTGGCAATAAGTGGAAATAACAACCAAAGTAAGCTGGTGACTTGTTCTATTCTATAGTGCATTTGTTTGGTTCAGCTCCTCTGATAAATTGGTCGATCTGCTCCATTAAATATACAAGGATTAACTACAAAATCTAATAAATGTATATTAATTCTGTGTGCAAAGACATAAATTAGGAATGTCATTGAGTACTATTCAAATACGTCCTCAGCAGTCAATCTAAGAAAATAAGAATGTTATTAGGTTAAATATAACTTAAGGAAATAAGTAATTATAAATCCATTTACTTTAAGAAACATAATATATGAAGAAACCGTGAATAGAATTAACATATCCAATCGCTATAAGACCTCAAACAGGTCCTTGATGACAGATTCTTGGAATATATTGTAAATGAATAATATTCAAAGTATTTATAAAATAGAGTGTACAGAATTAAACCAACCCAAAAACTATTTACCATTCGATAGGGAATCAAATCTAGATAATTTAAACAAGTTTTTACAAGCACAAGTTCTTATCAGTATAATCTATAAAATGTCAGGACTTTTATGTGAAAGTCCTTATAGTTAGTGGTAAAGGAAGAGCACTACACCAGGAAATACTGCAAACTCATTTCACAAATCAAGGTCTCATTTTGGACTTAAACTTGAAAACCAGAAAACCTTGAATTAGAAGAAATTCGAAAGTCAATAAAATGCTTATTTAAATATTATATAGAAATACGTAAACATGATTTCCAATAGATCTAGTTTAGATTTAAAATTTATTTGTTTTAATTTCAATTTTATTAATAGCATGGAGGTAAAAGACATACAAAATGTAAATATTAAATTTTAAAATTAGATCTTTAGTTACAAGACTACTTACATTTTGTGTAGCATAACATATAAATATAAGACAATAACAATGAACTGTTCTGAGAGAATCTCATTGTATGTTTAAAGTATTAACATACTTAATGCAAACATTTCTGCATTTGACATTTAACACGACTCCATTTTTGTTTTCTTCTTTTCAAGTATTATTCCGATGTGATATTATTTTCTAAAAAAAAAATATTCAACAGTTTAAATACAAAACTCCTTAAATACTGTGTATTTATAAAATATTCCTTTATTTATATAAACTCATATCGTATTAAACGTACTAAAAACAAAACTTTTCAAAAACCAAAAGTGCTACATTTGACACTTGGAATACATGTGATATATGATTGAAAGTAAGATATTTGATTGATACGAATCCTGTAATTGACTTTATTCTTAGGATGGTGTGCTTCAAACTCTCGTTCGCAATAGTTAACTGCTAAATATCAAAGCTGAAACCTAAACACAAACGTATCAGTAATATTAATGATATCGGCTTTTGTGATTTTAATATAATGTCGTAAATGCCAATATCTTTAATATCTCCCTAGTTAACTGGCAATTGTGAAGTTAAAAGAACGTATTTTAACTTTAACAGTAAATGATTTCAAATGATAGTTAGAAGCATACCGATGTTAAACTATTACATAAAGCCATATATATCATTCTAAAATGAGAGAAAAACAGAAATATTTCATATTATTTTCTCTTATGACATTGGTAATGTGTTGGAAAAATTAGATACATAGTCACATATTTCGTAACTTTGTAATTTAAAAGTTAAATAGTTTTATGACTTGTTGATTTTTAAACGATAAACGCAAATGAAAAAATTATATGGTTCTGGAACTATTTCAGTACTAAACGAAGAATTGGAGTTTGTTAATACTTTTGTGTTCCAGGGAATTACTTTAGGTAACAGGCTTAAATGGGATTTTCAGATCATTAAGTCGGTGAAAAGGTTTCAATGGCACCTCGGAGCCATGTTTGGTAGAAAAAGCAAATTTATCACTGTGTAATTAGCGCACTATATACCAAATGTGCATATGGTTGGTGATGACACACGCGTCTTTACTCACGCCGTCCCAAAGGCACTCGACAGATTCTAAATAAGTAATGCAGAATAAATTCTGTAGAGAAGCCGCGGACGCACACTTGTGCGTTCGGAATTCAATATTTCACAGGGATCTAGAACTCCCTATTATAGTAAAAATTAAGAAGGACGCATCTAAGCGGTTCTTCGACATCGTGGAATCGCATCTAATGCGCTTTTCCATTCAGCAGTCTCCTATGAGCCACCACACCTTCATCATTTATCTGTAGGCTACGGAATGTACTTACCGATCCACCTGAAGCTCTTACAGTGGCAGTAGTAAATCTCATGGAAATCAACAACATAAATGACTGACTAAGCTTAGGTACCCCTTAATGAGTAAGGTCTAGTCAGGCCATAGCACCTCCCCGCCTCCGGGCCGCTTAAGTGCCGGGTAGATTAATAGGACCCGACCCGTGTCGGTGTTCACTGACATTCTATGTCGAGGCGAACTTTAAGGAATCGCCCATAGAGCATGTCACGAGCCGTCGGCACCCCCGTGTACTGTTCAACCGCGTTCGGTGAAGTTGTTAAAGTATTCCTGCTAACAGCGCTTCCCGATCAGTCATTTTTTCAGGGAGATTTTTTTAGTAGGATTCAGCCTCACACTACCCGCGTGTATGAGCGCGTGGGTGTGTGTTATACATTTTTTTACATTCTCCTTGGCACAAGAAAGAAAAAAAATGTATGTGCATGTTTAATAGGGTGCCAGTGAATATACAATATGTACCCTTATATGTATAAATTTAAGTGTATTATTAAACAACTACTCAGTAAATAAAGGAGTTGTGCAATTTTAGAATATTTAAAACACAAAGTAAGCGGCTTGACTTTTTACCGAACTGTTTCGTTCATCAATGTTTTTGTATTTGTTTTGTCTATGCACGATAAAATTAGAAAATAGCAGCTGTTTCTTAGTTTCTTGATTGATTTTCTTGAAGGAGAGCTGCCTTTCAAATTAATAGTAAAGTGTAAATTCACAAAAAGTTAGGTATTTTAGATATTATTTTTTAACCTATGAAATAGAGTATTTTGAATTTGAATTCATGCAAATAAAATTTCAATACAATTATTTATAAAAATAAAGAATAAAATTGATTGCCAATCATATCATATTAATTTAAGTGAATGTAACAAAAACATTAAGTTTATTCAATTTGTCCTTTTTAGATAAGTTTACAGACTAATAACTATTTAAGAACTTATCTTTAATAAATATGTCATGTCTAAACTGATTGAACGTCACTTAATAGTGACGTTTAATGAAATCATTAAATACATTAATAAAAACAAAACCAACCCAGTGTGAGTAGAAATCATTTATGGAAGGTTTCATGTCACAATACATTTACTGCGTTTACGAAAAATAAATGTTTTTGTTTATATTCAGTACGGGATGTCAATCTGGCATAATGACAGACTCACATTTCTTGTTTTATTTTTCATGTCTTTTTATTTTAAAGTACGCACTCGTCACTATACCGACTTTAATATAGAAAGCAATTGCTTGCATATTGTTTATTCGTATATTTCATATTACGTAATCGCATTTAAATTTTATCAAAGATTAAAATGTATGCTAAGGTTGTTTTATTACTAAGCTAGAGCATGTCTTTAAACTTTGCTGTTCAGGCTTTTCTGTTGTGATTATCAAATTTTTTTTATTCAAAGTGATAAATGTTTTTGAAATTTTCAGTTCTTACTGACTAATAAAAAAATAGGCCTATTTAATTTTAAAAGATACAAACTAAATGTAAAATATACAAATTGTTTTGTATTGTAAGCTAAGGATATACAGATAGTTATATATTTGGATCGGAACGATGTCTATTTAAAAATTATATATATTAGACATAGGCAAGTTAACTAATAGTACGGAGCGTTGCGTTATAGCGTGTATCTAGTCGGTCTGCCGTGTGCAGCGCCAAATGCAAGCAACGTAGTCGGCCCCGAGAGGTGCCGGGGGCTTATATAGATTGTGACGTCGGGGACGAGGTAGCTTGTTTGTTCCTCGGCTCTGAGCTCTTCTTGGTATCAGCGGATGCGACGCAGACGGTGACTCGGTCCCTTACAATGTAACATTGTTTTGTTGTGACCTTAGGGGACAACCTAAAGGTAGTAGGGTACATAACTAGATAAATAGCAACCCTAAAAATGACAACCTTTTATTGACAAATTGTGACTGTCATGACGACATTTTAATGTGAGAATTTTGTAATGATTTTTGTAATTCTTGTAGGGATGATGACAAACGAGAGTAATATTGAAGTTTAAGTACTTTCAACACAGACATTGAATCCCTTAAACCATTTATGTTATTATTCACAAAACAGATTTAGTGTTATAACTTTGTTATCATTTCATATTTCTTTAGGTGGGTGTGTACAAATATTGAATGTTCCTTTGATTTTAATTTACCAATATATATTTCATATCTTGAAGCTGTGAATTGTTAACAATTACCATGGATCTAAACAGAGTGCCAAATGATAAAAAATTAGAGATCTGCAAATGGTATTTCAAAGGTAAAATGTTTATAATTGTTATTATACTTCTTATTTGTTGTCAGTTCATCAATATGCAGATTAGTGTTGAATAATAGCCTCATATTTTCAGTGGGTTGCTTACTACTACCTTTCGTATGGGCGGTAAATGCCGTATGGTTCTTCAAAGAAGCTTTTATGAAACCTCCTTTTGAAGAACAGCAGCAAATTAAGAAATGTAAGTGACAATATTTAGTATGATATAAAGGTGTCACCACATCACACTTTTTTAACTTTTACCATGTAATTTTGTATTGAAGAAATTAAAAAAAAGTAGGATATAAGTGACGCGTTAGTCAAGAATCTGACATTAGAATAACCTTCCTTTATTTGTTAATTGAATGGAATGAGGTTCTAAGAGTATATTTGAATATAAAAAATGTTAAAAAAAATCAATTATAAGATCAAAATATGAAGATTTTAATTCATTTCATATATAACTTGCAGTAGACATAAACATCACAGTCAGTAATAAGTTCATAGCACATTATACTACAATGCGGCACTTGAGAATTTCTTATATTAAAATTCACCCTTGGAACATTTAACTTCATTTAACAGATGAAGTGTTTTTTTAATGTCAGAACCTAGACTATGTATGGAATAGTTTCCATTATCACATATTTTGTTATTTTCTGTGTTTTCAAATGGCATTTTATTGAATCGTATGCATCTAAGTAGGCTGTGCTTAATTCTCACAAAATAAAAAACACAGAGAGTGTTCACTTTTAAACCTCTGTATTTTTGTAATAATGCACTAATATTTTTTAAAATACACTTATACAAAATGTACTACAAAGTTTAAATTAAATATCATTTGAACTCTTCATTAAATATTAATACAGTAAAAAACATTGATTAAAAAAATATTTTATTATTATGTATTTAGGATTTTCATTAATGTTTTGTATGCGGTATCAAAATAAGGAAATAATACTATCATGAGACCATTTCAATATATATCTGGACATATTTATTTAATTCTTAGAAATAATTTAACATACTTAAAAATTTGTAGGAGTGTATACAGTAAAAAATTCTGTCTTGTACAAAATGCAAGTAAAAGAATATGTTTTCAAAGGTGTTTTGTAATTATAAAATGTGATATATACAATGTCAACACCACTCAGCAACCACCCGATTCGGTGACAAATTCCCTAGAATGTCAAAAAGGTTCTCTTACGTAGTTATCCATACATGGTACAGTCTATAGCATCATACCCGCTCTCAATAGAGACAATAATATTTCATTACGTACTAATAAACATTGTCTCTTAATTGGCTTGAAAATGCTTTTCTAATTTCATTATATATACCACATAAAATATACCATTATATATAACATATAAAATTACATTTGCACACATTATTTTATTTAATTTGTTTGTCAGCATGGTGTGTATTACCAGAAGATCTTTAAAAATGTATTCTTCTGTTTGTTTTGATAACCTGTGCTTAAGTTGTTATGTTATTTCATATTTTTAGTTCCTAACAAACTTTCGAATTGTGGACATCACTAGTAAGCGACTCTTTGTGGTTGATAAATTTTTTTCAATATGCGTGATAGAGATGGGAGAAAAGATTAGTGATGTAAATAAATATATATAAAATAAATAAATAATTTGGTTTTTACCACTCTCCATTTGACAACTCCCAATAACGTAATAAATTCCTCAGTCCCTTAAATATCACTATAGAGTGTTTACATAGTATATATAACGTAAAATTAAAAGCAAATCAATGTACAATGAAATAAAAATTAAAGAGATAATAAGTTAAAAATTTACATATTGAAAATGTGTAAACTAAAATATTTGCAATTCAACTGCATATACACTTTCGAAAAAATTTCTGAACATATTGGTTGTTTTGTATAACTTACAGTATTACTTAAATAATGCAAAAATTTATGTGATAAAAGTAGTTATCAGAATTTTTAAATGTTATGTAATTCTATATTATTATTGAATTCACCATGCTATCCTTCAATACCAGTAGCTGCACTCCCATACCCTGTTTCAGATAAATTTGAAATTTTCTGGTCTGATTTTGATAAAACACTCTCATCATTGTAGAACTGTTATGTGCTCTATATTTCGCCTGACTTTGCTTGCTTGCATATTATTAAGTTTTGTGATATCTGATTTGATTTTGATAGAATTTTTTTTCAGCATGTTCTTCATAATGTTACAAAACGTGTGGCAACCTTTCTTTTGGCTAAAAGTTTAAACTTGTTAATTAATACAGTTAATTTTGATGTTGAATCATACTAAGTGGATTATTGTAAGTTGTTCGTGATTGTTATCATTAATTTTGTGGCAGTGTGCTTGACTGATGCCTTACGTTTTCTGAGGCACGGATTAGGTAGATTGTATTGTATTGACGTACATCAAAAACTCAATTTTAGTACATAGTCAAGATTCGACCTTGATCCTTCTGTTTTCGAAGGCAACGCAAAAATCTTTTCGGTCCTGTTTAATTTTTATTATAACACTAGCTTTCTGCCCGCATGGGCATAGAATGGGTTACTTCATATCTTTTATATTAAATAGTTTTGTTGTCAATTCTAATCTTATTCTCACTTTGAATTCTGGTTCCAGTACTTTACATAATTTCGATCTTTGATCCTCAGTCCCTCTTCATTTCTCCCTCTTTACCAATAAGCACGCTGTGGTCAAAAAGTTGAGTGTAGGTTTTACTTTTTCTTCTTTTGAATGTTATTAGCTTTATGATTTTACAGGCCTTCAATGCTAACAAATATTATTTGCCATTTAATTTGTCAGACTAGATCTTTATGAGGATAATTTTTTTCTTGCAATCTCATTTAGAAAATATAAAACCTGTATTGTGCTCCAGTTTAAGCTTTACATACCCATGAAAACCGCATTAAAATGTGTTCAGTGGATGTGTGGGAACGCAGACAGCAAATTGTTTTTTCCTATACCACCTTTCTCTTATCGTCCCCTCTCCATTCTTCGTATATGCCTTCAATGTACAGATGCACCCTGTTCTACTGTTGTATTATATGTATACATTATGTCTACATAACTCTTACATGCGGTAATGTATGGTTTATTTCCAGATGTGATAATGAGCAGTGTGGGAGCAGTCATATGGACTGTCGTTATGGTAACGTGGATAGCCGCCTTCCAAATCAACAGAGTGGCGTGGGGCAGTGTCGGAGATGCCCTCACATATTTATACCCTTTAGGACGACCTTAGTAGTGATAAAATTGATTCTAGCATTTAAGTTGAAATGTGTTATTGATAATAATAGATGATAATTAAAATTTTTAATTTATAAATTTGTTATTTTATTGAATACTAGCGACACGCCCCGGCCTCGCATGGATGCAATGTAGATACTCATATGGGGCAGTGTGGAGTGATTAATGGTATTATGATTATACTACAGGATATCAGTATATACAATATTTGCAGCTGATTTTTCATGAGACAGTGCAAACATGTTTTCTTCAGAGGTTATTCTCGAAAACGCGACAAATAACTGGCCAAGTGAAAAACACTCATCCCTCAAATTTAAGCCAGCAACGTTGAATGTTCGTCCCTTTGACTTATAAATGGTCATTGCAAAAGATACCGTTACCAGAAATTGCAGGCGCTTAAATTGAAATGGTAAATGCGATGGTTTTAGAGGACTCCGGGGAATGAAAACATCTGGTAAATATTGGGCACTCAATTATGAAAGTTTTAAGGGATTTTATCAATAATCATGTACAGTTACATAATTTAGGTGGATTAAGGTTCCTTAATAAAATAACAGGACAAACTACCACCATTCAACATCAGTTTATGTAGAGAGTCCAGACGGGTTGAAAGAATTAAGAAATTCTGTGGGAAAATGAACAGCTTCTTCAACATTACAGTGTCGATTGAGTAGTATATTTTCACTGGTGCATCAATCTTTGAAAGAATTCTCCGCTTTTTAAATCTCTAGATTTTAAGTTATCTATTTCAATGAAATGCTGTTAAGGGCAATTTGGATCTACATAAAATGTAGATGATACTGTATTGTATGAAATAGCTTGGTAAATAAGCCATTTTTTGTAATTTGCAAAAGATAAAAATAGTTACTGAGGAGATAAATATACACCATCGCAAACTTTTTTTAATGATCTTTTTAAGATGTACAATTCCATAGCACATTAATTTGATCTATCTCATAAGGGTTAGCCAGCGCTTGCAATTTAAGCGCTAAAAAATATGTTTGTTATGACATCACATTACAAATTTGATGTTTTCAGCTTTTCTCTATTGTAATATGAATGTATTATATATGTATATATAACCTTACTCTTGAATCACTCTATCTATTGCTGAAAACTGCATTAAAATCCGTCGAGTGGTTTAAAAGATGTAAGAGAACAAACAGCGAAAGCAACTTCTTTTTATACTATGTAAAGATTTGTGTAGTTAACAAAGAAATATTTGAGTTTTTGTTTTTTAATGAATGATTTGAATGATTGACTGTCTCCAAGCAACTGAAAGTGCCTGTCAGTCGGCTGACATTGTAGTGTTTAAACTCTTGCTTATTTCTGGACTGGTATTACCTATGATTAAGTAAAACAAATAAAGATATCTATTGTGATGCCGTACGGTGTTACACTAAAACCCAGCCACGGGTTATGTAATTTGACAACCGAGTGCGTGCATGATAGAGGCAGTCGTTAGTTCGAAATTGTCTTCATTATAAAAGACTGCGATTACAGAAGAGGAAAGAACTTCAAAGAATATGGGATTACTTTTCATGAGTGAATACTTAGTTTTTATTTCGATATTTATGCAATAAATTAAAAAAAGATACTGTACCTATTAGATAATTTAACAATGAAGTTGCAAAATATGGAAAAGTTTTTTCTTTATATATTTTTTGGTGTTTATCTTTGTCAATAAAACGTGTTTACTATGAATTTTAGCATGAACAGAAAGAAAAATGTCTATAAGGGTATATTTGAAAATCTCAGATTTCTTCACTCGTACAACCAGACATTCAGTTATAAGTCCCATGCATGGGAGGGAAACAAAGAGAAGAGTTATCCTAATTTTTTTTAATAAAAGTATAAGATCTTCAAAAAGCTTATATAATGAATACGATTTTAGTGTAGTTTTTAATAAACAAGAAAAATTAAAAAATTTTTTTTCAAGGAAGTGTTTGATTAAATTTTGATTTCTGTCTTAGTTGACATTATTACAATTTAAAAAGGACTGCGAGAGCAAGTACTAACACAATAATACAATACAAATCGTACAATTTTCTTGAACTGCTAGAATATGTTGTTTCATTATGGTGTTTCAGCATCCATTTTCCGGTTTCATCATCAGATCCTGAAAGCCAATCATGGGCACAGTATGTTCCAAGTCTAAACACAGCTAGGCTACCTTGTTTTATTATGGAGTATTAATGTCTACTTTCTGGATCCTGGAAATTGCTCATGGTCAAAGTGCATCTCGAGCCCATACATGGCTAGGATACAATGATTATGAAGTTCCAGTGCTAAACTTCCAGCTCCATTATTACATTAGTCCAATTATACCATGTTATTGTATTATCATTGGTCTTCAATATGTATGCAAAGTTTAAACTTAACCTAATGATTTACAAAATCAAAAAAAAATTACAGTGAAGATAGAACATTACAAGTTAGCAAATTTTTTTTAACACTACTAAGTTTCTCCCCTACGTACTTAACCAAATTACACTTCAAAATTTTATACATTTATCTTTAATGTTAAATAAGTATTTGGGCAGGGTTGGTTGTGATCAATATAAGTATTCCTGTCTTTTTGTGTTTAGTCATTTTTAATTTGTATTGGCATCCGTTAAGTTACATACAAAGTTGATAAAAGTTTTATTAGCAACGTTAATAATAATAGCCTTTATTCTGATCGTCTTAACCTAATAACAAAGTATGGAAAGTATAAATATGTAAACTAAATGTAAAAACGAAATATAAAAATTTTCTTATATGTTAGTAAAAATTTGTTTTTTGGTGATTTTCTAAAGATCTGTTTGCCAATCGGCAAAGGCTTCCTCCAACCTTTTCCACTCTGATCTATCTTGAGGCACTCTGTTCCACATCGCACCTGCCACTTCTCTGATGTCATCATCCCATCTTTTTCTGTGGTCTACCTCTTTTCCTTTTACCTTCCCTTGGGTACCATCTTCACTTTCTTATTCTATTTGTCATGACCCCTTATCATATGTCCCGCCCATCTCCATTTAAGTTTTCTAATTTTCAGAGTTATATCTGTTGTGCTTGTTTTATATCTTATGGCACAGTTTATCAATTTGTCTGATCTCTTCACACTCAAAATACTCCTTTCCATAGCGTACTGACAAGCAACATTCAAAATTGAATATTTTGTTGTTTTAATGTTATAGAAATATTAAGTAATTTTTCAATAAGGTGCTTCGTATCCGTTACACCAGGTTATACCAGAGCCATCTTAGGCTAGGCTTAGTCATCTTAGACAAGTGTTACCCTTGGGCACACAGAGCCGTGGCCTTTGGGTGTATAGAGTTTGGGCACTTCGGCATTTGGGGGGCCCCCCGAGCTCTTGCCCGCGTGCCCTCATGGAAGAAACGGAATTGCACTGTACGAACGCCTCTATGGCCAATAGTGCATTATCTTACGATAAAAAATACGCCTACCCTCGCATTATGATGGCTCAATCAGTGCACACAGTCAGCAAAAGTTAACATACATTTTTAAAATTATTATGCATCGACACTGTGATTGTATCATGCCGTATAGATTGTGTCGCGAATCTAGTGTCGAAGGAGGTAGTGTTTGCATCTCGAAGTACCTCATTTTTTTATCTGGAATAGGAGATATGGTTTTCTCATATCACTCGTCTCTATCTCCTCTCTAATAAGTATGGCCTCTCAATAGCCTCACCATTGTTTAGACAATATTTGGAACAAAGTTCAGGTAGGTACATATAAACCAGAAGAAAATAAAGTTTAGTAGATTATACAAATGAAAAACCACTATACATATGATAAAAATTAGATTTTTTAAATAATAAATCTTCAGGGATATAATCAATCAGACGACACAAACATAATCACAAAACAATGATAAATATTAATTGTGTAACGCGTGGTACCTCAGCCATTCATATATAGTTTCATTATAAAAATTGAAATTCCATTAAAATTATTTCCAATATTTCTCTAATTTGTTCTCCACGATTTTTTTTTAATTAGGTTGTTAAAAATTATGCCATACTTGGTCTCACTTTGTTAACTGTAATATTAGTTCTAAATCAGTAAATCAGGAACATCACTTTGAAATTTCACTCACTGTCCTTATATTTCCCCCAGAGGGAAATTCTTGAAATTCATGTTCATTTATAAAATGAGATTAATCCATGAATGATCATACGACAAAAAAAAAAAAAAATAAAACAACCTGGCACTGAAAAATCTTTATTTTATACAATATATATACATATACATATATATACAAAAATTATAATTAATTATCTAGTCTGGAGATTTAGAACAAACAACATTTGCCACCTGTATCATATGATGCGTTTGCACCTGAAAGGCAGTGATCATCAATTTTAAATCTTAGTCCGAAGATCAAAAAGTTTAACATATAATACTAACTTTTTGATATGCACTTCCTGTGTAAAAAAATTTGGACCATAACTTAAATGCATTCACAGTCATTTATTACCTATACAGATGCTTAAAATTCGTTTCTACACCTTGGAAATGCAAAAATATACTATTATATTAAATTATTATTAATATATTAAATTCTGTAATGTCATATATATTTTAAAATACTGTATTTTAGAATACAAAATTCTACATACACGAAATAAATGTATACTTATAATGACAACATTAAAATTAACATTCAAGGGGTTAAAAAAGTATAATACAGATGAACTTTACACACATAACTGCGAGTTCAACTCGATGTCAGTACAAAATATGTAAGTAAATACATGATTTCGAAAACTAAATAAAAATACCCGCAGAAGTGAAATTATCAGAATTTTCAAATCGGAATTAGAGATCGTACATGAATTTCAAATAAGAATCAACTCCTCGAGTATCAGTAAGTTTACTGCCACCATATACAAATCCATTACTTTTAGGGTATACGTTGAAATAGATATACTAATTGGCTCTATTTGTTACATCTACTATCACAAAATGCTGCCAAAAAATATTCTTACTTTGTTTAACTTTGAGATAAAATAGATAAAATAAGTCTATTTATTTATTGACTGAAATCTAAGTTAGTCTAAGGGCTAAAATAAAAAAATAAATAAAATAAAAATATTACTATCTAAATCACCCAGTTATTATGGAATTTTATTTTACAATTTCTTTTGTATGTATAAAAAAAATTAATGTTTTTTCTAAATTAGGCAACTGTTGCTGTACAAATAATATAGGAGAACATTGTTTACTATTCCCAACTTCAAACCGACGATGGTTAATAATTCTTTCAATAAAATTTAGCTGAATATTAAGCAGTTTTGAATACCCACCAAAAACCTGTTCATAGAATAAGCTAAACATTTGGCCAGCAATGAGATACATTTAATATTTAAAATTTTAATTGTAAAACCTATAGGAGTATCTTGCCAGTTTTCCTTCTTACATTTCCAAAAACGGTAGTAAATTCATTTTACTTTCTTTATTGGTGTGAACACTTAATACAAAATACAATGAAATAAAAAATATTCTCATTGTTTTTTTTTTCTGATAAACATATTCGACAGATTAATTTATTTGCTGTTATACTAAATTTTATTAACATATTGCATGTTTTCATTATTTCTATACTTATATAGAAATAATGAAAACATGCATATAAAACAATATTATGATGAATTATAAAATACTGTTTAAATCATAATATCTTCAATGTTGCCATTAAATATGTATACATTCATACAAAGCATGAGAGTCGGTAAAATTATATTGCTCCGTGAAACATTAATACCATAGGGTAAAATTAGAACTGACATTGTAATTGACAAAAACATATTTCTGATTAAACTAGTTGCTATTCTAAAAAATAAAAATAATACATACGGTAAACAATCTTCTCATTATTTCATTCAACGGTGACGAAACAAGGAGAGAATTAAATATCGGAATGATTTTATAGGCATGCTAACCTTTCCTGTTATGGAGAAATGCAAAAAAAATAACAAACTATGATCAGCCATATCGTGGAAGAACCCTGTGAATAAATCTAAGAAAAAATATATGTATGTTAATACATTAGGTTCGATTTGCAGCATTTTTTTTTGTTTGCTCAAAAAGATTAAAAAAAAGCTCTTAATATTAATTTCGTCATGTTTATCGATTCTGAGTGTTTTCAATTTAAATATAAATAAGAACACTATTTTACTAAAAAATAAATCTGTTTAGTTTCATATAAACAAAATCACTCATAACTCTTATTTTGTAGGAATAGCGTCCTCTTTAAAAGTATCTATTGATTTTGATCTTTCAATAGTTCTATCACTGAAAAGCCATTTTGTATGGAAAAATGGTATCTTATTTCTTTATCTTGACGAGGATTTGTATTA
Organism: Eumeta japonica; assembly: GCA_005406025.1. Classification (NCBI taxonomy): domain Eukaryota; kingdom Metazoa; phylum Arthropoda; class Insecta; order Lepidoptera; family Psychidae; genus Eumeta; species Eumeta japonica. The sequence goes on from BGZK01000714.1 coordinate 37,943, forward strand.
CAGCAATAATATTTATATTAAATGGGAATTTTTAGAAATATCTCTTCCCAATAACCAAAACAAAATATGTAGTATAGGACTTACCGAGTATAATTAATTTATTATAGTGTATATATAATAATAGCAGTATCCAAACAAATAATAAGAAAAAAAATAAAAAGCAAAACAGTCGTTTTTGCTCTATGGTAGAACTGTAATAGATACAAGCGTCAAATTCAAAATGTGAATATATCAAAAACTCGGAAGCGAAACAACAAATAAAACTATGTGGCCTGATGATAAATGGAGACATGAGCGTATGCGAGTTGATTGATTGAATACTTAATTCGTAAGGACTCCCTATACCATTGTATATTTACTATACCACTTGTCCAAAGAAATAAAAAACCTGAGGGTTAAATTATGCGACGAAAGGACAAAAAGACATAAAAAAACATCGTAGTCTTTGAGGATCGATATACAGGTGGATTCTATTATGCATCTTTTTTGCAAAAATTCATAATCTCCTACCCTTATAAAACAATTTTGCCAAAAAACCATAGGCATTGAACTAGCCGTTTCTGAGAAAAATAGCTTAGAACATCTTTATAAAAATGTACTGACAGCTGTGAAGGTACTGCGTCGCAGCGCGCCACGCGGCCGGCCACCTGAACGCATCTATGCTTGCAGTCTGACCGAGCATTTATTAAGGGTATGTCTATATTATTTTATATTATTTATGTGTATATTTTCAATGATATATTTTTATTATAGTTACTTTGGCAAAGTTGTTCTAAAAAGGAGATTATGAATATTTCCAAAAAGATGCATGATAAAATACAGTCTGTTTACAGATTTGTACACGGTGAACCACACCGTTCCACATACTTCAAAGTCATTCAATTAGCGTACGGGTTTGGATTTGGGATGGATAGCGCTGCTTGGTTTTGAAAAATATGCAAAACATACCAGTGCCTGATGTTGCGAGTCAATCACAGACGAGCATATATTAAGGTTTTTGTCATCTCACCCTTAAAATCTTTTATTTTATATTGAGAAGCTTGGACCCGAGGAGCAAGGCTTGGAGGCCTGCTAATGACCGTCGTCATTTTTTTTTTATATCTTTGGACATACATAAATCCAGTCCTAATCTACAAGGCTTGTATTATGGGTACCAGATAGTAGGTATAATACATATATACGTTTTGTTTTAAAATATATATATATATACATGATAAAGACAAGATAATAAGATCAGACTCAAGGCAAATATCGATTTTTAATCAAATCTATATTTGTCATCTGCAATATCCAAATTATCTCTCTCTAGCTTGGTTGGTAATGGGGTCACTACCAACTACGAAAATCAGGCAGCCATACCATTGTCAATGTCTAAGACAGGCGACTTATACTCTCTGAAGGCAGGAGAGTGTTTAATTTGACACAAAACCTCCTTGGTGAATTCTTTCTCGGCCAGGATTCGCACGTGGTAACTTTTGATGGGAAGACAACACATTTAACCTCTCGGCTTACACCGCTCTCTGCACCACATATAAGCATGAATAATCAGATATGGTGTACTCTAAGGCAAGACATGTGAAACATGACATTTTGAAATGGTTTTACTGTGAGAACGTTGTATTTGTACACATTGATGGATGTATGCATTTTCAGTAAAATCTGAGATGAGACTGAACTAATAATGTGAGATATCTATATAATAATAATTAAATCTTTGTGCTGGTAATTATTCTGAAAGTAAGGTAAGCGAATTTTCAAAATATAAATAACTGCAAATATAACTGCACCTAGAAAAAGTTATGAAATCATTATTTTACGAAATCAACTAAAACAATCACGAGAACTTATCAAACATTAAATTACACAGTGAATGGTCTCGCAAATTGTATGGTTTAAAATAAAGGTTAATGAATGCTGAATTTTTTCTAGACGCAGGAAAAAGTTTGTTATTCATTTACTACATTCGAGTATCACTAGCAGCTCGCACCTTCATAAATGTCCAGTCTGAAGTCAGTTTCAGTCACAAGACGTAAAGTTTTGACTAATATTTTTTAGTTGAACGTCATGAAAGAAAAATGAGTTAAAAAAATTAGCTGAGGCAATTCTCAAGGTTATTTCTTAGACGTATCCACACGGAGTTTCTTCTCACTGGTTCGAATTTTGTTTAACTGGCATCCGTTTATTTGTTTGAAATTAAATAATTGAAAACATTAAAATTTATCTAAACAACATTTCTAATAAAGTTGAATATTCTATAATTCACTCTATGCGTACGACGCGCTGCGCCGCTAACCGCCGGTCCAGGGCTAACTTTGTGAGTTCTGTTCGTACTATCCTGAAAAATGCAACACATATATACATATGACAAACGAACATTCGAGAAATATACCCTGTTTACGCCGTTATGAGCCGACACTGAGCAAATACATTTAATACAAACGGAGCACATGTGCGAAAGCCGTGATCTAGAGATTAGATAAGACCTTTATTCCAATCACGCGCAGTGCAAATCAATTTGCTTACAATTCTATATATTATTTTCATTAAACTAAAGTATTCAAAATACTACTTGTTTTAATGTACAGCCCATACATACCATTTATGTCGGAATTTACGATACACCATACGCAATTATAAAATGAGAAAACAAAGAAAACAGCACACCAAACTTTTGACATATACACAATGATAATAATTTTCTTTTAAAAAATGTTGCAAAATTATTCATTTAATCGTTTTATTAAAAAAAAAAATGGTATTGATGTTTTTAAAATATTGTAAACACATGAAAATTTAATATAGCTGTATTTGACTTAATACGGTATCCAGTGGCTACTTAAATATGATCTTACCTGATGAGGAGGAGCAACGCGAGCATGTTGCACGCGATGAGCATGTAGAACACCTGCGGCCAGCCCACGCGCGCCGACACCACGCCCGCCAGCATCGGTCCAAGAGCGGCGCCTGCACGAAGAAAATGTATGATTACAGAGTTTCAATACTACGCTAAATTTGATTATTGGCGACAGTCGCCACCACGTGACGTGGAACGGGATAGAAGAATTGCGTTCTCAGTCGCAGTTACAGTCTCGATGAAAAAGCAGTGACAGTTTCAAAAAAGTTTCAGACGAAGCTCGTAAGTGCGTAAGGACGTAATCCGTCTATCTTTTTTTTATGTCTAATTGTTGCTACTGCTTGCAGCGATGAACTATGTGTAATTTTGTTTTCTTTTTTTTTACGGCAACATGTATTATTTGAGGGTGATAAGTGCGACTTTAACTGATAAATGAATAGATGAAAAGAACTGACCGACGCTTCCGGTGCCGTCAATGATGGCGGTGACGGTGGCGAGCGCGCGCGAGTTGCCGGCTAGACAGCTGTGGGTACCTAGGCAATGAAAATCAAAAATATTATAGAAGTTAACTGTTCCTTATTAATATATATTTTTATCTGCACTAGACTAATAATAAAATTATCGTTAACAAACAAGCAGCCATTTAAAAGTAGTATAATGAAGTATGGTAATTAATTCTCATGATTTTAATGAAATTGTTAAGATATTGATTTACATACTAGATTTTTGAATTTGAGTATGACGTCACATTCAAAGTATTCAAATTATTTTCTAAACAAAAAAAAAAAATGCTTAGGAAATTGTATTAATATTATTTGTTGACGGCTTTTTAAAATTGATTTACATAACAGACAAAGAGAATCAGTGGAGTATTGGTTAAAAAGCAACGAAATTGTAAGGCAACAATAATTTTTTTTCTATTTTTAATAGCGTTACTGAAGACTGATTAATAGCTTAATAGTGTCTTTTACGTCTAATCAGCACTTTAAAATATTTTATATATTGATTTACTTTATTGTTTTTTAAAAAATGGTTTCACTTCTTTCTTTCTCAAATAAAAACCATTAAACTAATAAGATATATTAACAAAACAATAATGATAACAAAGTAATAATAATTATAATAATGAAATACCCCCTTCAAAAACAATGCAAGCATCAAAATTGTTTTTCAATCAGTGGCATTTGGCCTAAATATCTAATATACCTCTGTTGTTTTCCAGTGAATATGTTTGGATGATCAAAGACACGATTGAAATGAAATGATAATTCTAAAAATAGTATTTTGGGCACTCCCATGATACCAATAAGCATATAGTCGATATATAGCCAGTGATGGTACAGTGCGGTGGTTTTGCGGCGTAAGCACTCACCCAGCTCGGCGCTGACGGCGGTGGTGATGAGCGCGTACGGCGCGTTGATCAGCACGCCGTTGAGGATCAGCAGGGACACGTTGAGCGCGTAAGTGCCGGCGCCCCACAACTGGTACGCGAACAGCTGAGCATGTGGAAGACGGGGAGCGGTGAGGGATTTTAAACGCACGCAAACGGTTGCATGAAATATAACAAGTTTAATCTTAATTCGACTGAATTATTTTCAAGTCTGAAGTGAGTCATTCGTTTAATCAGGAACGCCCTATTAAAGTACGTAACTGATCATAAATGTAGAGCATTATAAGTTTAGTGAATGTTTAAAAGAACTATTCTATGGCATGGCAAGACTATTGGGCGGTTTTGACAGTGAAACAATGACGTAACTTATAAGAAAAGCGACTAAAAGCACAATGTGAAATTTATAATATACAGTGGAATCTCAATAACTCGAATGTAAAGGGATATGCAAAAAAATTCGAGTTAACGAGTTTTCGGCTTAACAAGAACTTCGAGATACACATGACTGTGTCGACAAGGAACAAACATAACGTTCACAGCTGTGTTACTTAGAAAGTTTCATGAATGTATTCATTCAATGCAGTGTACAAGACAAAAACAATAGATTAGAAGCCCCGAACCTGAACATTCATTTTGGAATTTATTGCTATTATTTCGGGGAATTCCAAGTGAGACGTCATTATATTTTACCAACTACGACTTACGGAGTCTCCTTTTTGAAATTCGAGTCATAGAGTATAAATATGTATTATCAATACGTCGTAGGTAAATAACATTTTGTTCGAGTTACAAAGTCTAAATGATTCGAGATACCGCGTATTTAGGGGTTCATTGGAAGGGAATGGTATTTTTTTCACATACTGAGGATTTCCATTTAACGAGGTTCGAGTTATTGAGATTCTCCTGTATTTCATATTATTATGAGAAAATTACTGATATCTGGGACACACAAGTGTGATGAATCTTTCTATCGATTCTTGTAATAACATAAATCTAATTAATTACAATGTACTCTTATAAACATGTGATTATTTTACATGTTTGGCAAATGCAAAACATGTATATATCAATTTTGAAGGATAAATTTCAAAACTTATAACTTCAGAGAAAACTTTTGTAATTTTGGCTCTTTAAGGTAAAATTACAATCGAGCATTTATAAATAGAAAACCGAAAAAAAAAAATTTTTCTAATAATGAATTTACTGACGAGATATGTACGTAACATTCAATAATTATTAATTCTATTCCATAACATACATACATTTACTTTGAATTCACTCGAAGAACTTATTACCACACATAAGTGGGCGACGAAAAGAAAAAAAAAAAAAAGTAGGATGGTTACCGAAGGCGCGGAGAGCACGTAGAACACTGCGCAGACCAGCCCCGGGCAGCCGCTGGCGTCAGCGACCGCGCCCGCCAGCATAGCGCCGACCACGCCGCCCACGTCGAACACCGTACTCAGCTTGCCCGACTCGGCTGTCGTTAGTTTCGCTGCCGCCGTATAAGTTTCATTTCAAGGTGGAATTCATTTATGTAAGCCATATATACACATGTATATATATATATATATACACACATGTATACATTCTCAAAGATACTGGTACTGTTAAATAATAAATACATTACATGTATGTCTTTTGTATTTATATATAAAAAAAAGTGTTTTTATTTTTGGATATGTCAACATAAAAACCTCTATGACTCAAAAAGAACCCATGTTCCCTACCCCCCTTATCCGGGTTTTTGACAAGCCGAAATAATGAATATTTTCCTACAAGGAATTTCGGTGAATATTTTTGTTCCACAATTTGAAAAAATATATTGAAACATGTGTATCTCGAACATATCAATGTCTGATTTCACTACTTTACAACTCGAAAATTTTACTTATTTCTAAGACTATCATTGATTTAAAATTTTAGGTTAAGGATTAAATTATACAATATTAATTAAAAAATCCGGTCTTTTTAGGGTTCCGATCCAAAATGGCAAAAACGGAAATCTTGTAGTTTTGTCATGTCTGTCTATCCGTATGTCACAGGCATTTTATTTAAAAACTACAAGACGTATATTGAAGAAATGTATAATGTAGATGTCTTGTATACACCGCTACTTAGTTTGATAGTTAAATAACAAAGATATATATTTTTTGGGGGTACTTCATACATGTAACAAAAGCTGAAAAAAATTTTTTTTAACAAACATTAAAGTGTGGCACATATTTCGACAGTACTTAGAAACATTTTAAGGTTTCTAAGCATTTTTTCAGTTTACGTGAACAATTTCGGAAATAATCACTTTGAAAGTAGCAGAAATTATATCCCCCCTTTATTTTCTAAGGCATGTGTTCAAAAATATAAAAAAAATAACAAAGGTAACCCTTAATAAATACTTCAAAAACCAAAATTATTTTGAACATGATCGGATATACTGTTTCCGAGTTATTGCCGAAAAACTGCTCTTCTCAACGAAAGGACATAAGTGCCATGAAAATACGCTCTTTTGCCGATGCACTCTAGTTTACACTAGTTTAATAGTAATAGTCGACATACCTATACCTACATACCTACTTGTTTCTCTAGTTATAGGCGACTAAAGCGCTTATAACTATTCTGTGCGGGAAACATGGACAAAGTGTAACAACGTACTTTTTTCATCTGTAGTGTATTTCTTTGTAATAATGGCCTCGGAACCATATAATGAGCATGGTCCGACATGCTCTTGTTTTACTTAATTTTACTGTAAATTTCATTGACGTGAAATATTAATAAAAGAGTACTCTTTTTTTCTCTCATCCACAACAGTGCAGTACAACGCACGAATCTCTGCTGCTCTGGATTGCGTGCGAATGACGCGATGTGCATCGTCTATCTCTCCTTCTTTTTCCTGCGCACCTATATTAGGCCAATGCGATGCACTCTGTGATCTATTTCACAACGCCGAAGATTAGTGCGTATTCTGAGGACTCTATAAAAGCACTCACGAAACTTCAGGTTTAATTATCCCACCGCTAAGGTTCGACAAACAATTGTGTGAGGGTCGCACAATTGCTTTTCTTGTTTTAGATTCCGTTCCTAGTCGTCCAGGGCGCGTGGCCGTCAATCGATCTTGGACCGTCAATCGTCATCGAATATTCACTCACTTCACTTTCGTTATGAGTATTTATATTAGAATGGATTTTTATAGCCTTAGCCAGCATTTTAATATATCTAACCGCCCGCGCGCGCAGCGTCGTTCGTTTCAGGTATCCACGTGTATAGACATACGTCAAAGTAATATCATGTAAAGTCATGCGATGTCGCACTACCCGCGCTCGGTCCGCCCCGCAATCAAGTCTGTTGTCTATGTCATATGGAATATATTTTGGGAACACATTTTGGGATAAAACTCGCATGAACTCGCTTCCACGCTCCATAGTGCGGTTGAAGGTATCAAGTGCTTACGAACAACATAAATCTTTAAAATGTTACAGCGAAGATAATCACAACTATACTTAATATTGTTACTACCAATAGTCCTGGATAGTCAGTACTCTCGTTATAGCCGAAAGTCTGATGGCTTGTGTATAGAGTGACGACCGATCAGTCGTAGGACCGGATAGCGTAATATCGATAAGTTTGCTATAGCTAGAATGAAAGGCTGCTGCGTGTGATACGAGCACGATTTAGATAAATTTAAAGTATGTAACTAATGTGTTTGTAGATTGATGAACATAGTCTGTTAAGAGATTTATGGGTTACTATTTAGTTAACCAACAAGTAGTTTATTCTATTTTTTTTTTAGAAGAATATATTGCATTTTAACTAGGAATATGTTTACGCCATTAGGTAAATTTTTGCACCAACACATATCAGATACACCTCACAAAGTATATTAGATTCATCAAAGAAGGATTATTTACATAAACTTCAAATATAATTAGATTTTCATTTTAGATGAAAGAGATCCTTCTACATTAGTTTCGAGTTAAAAAATAACAATTTTTGACAATGTTCTACATAGATGTTTCATATTACTAAAGATTTTCCATCAATATCACCAGATTCAATAAATGAATTCCACTTTTGAGATGCAAGAAGATAAACATTACCACCTACTTTTACTGTATATCTAAATGATGAAAACTTTTTCGAACTTTTCGAACATTTAACTTTCGAACTTTTTCGCAACTTAAATGTTCGGTAATTAACCTAAGTTGCTTCATAATCTAACCTTTCTCTCTCATTCAACCTCACAAGGAGGTCAATTTCAATCAACAAATCCGTCGGCTGTCACTCACTCGAACTGATGATGTACAATGGCAGCCAATAGAGGAACGTGTAGCTGACCAGCTTTGCGAAGAACAGCGACAGGGCAAACTCCACCACCCCCGGGGATGGCCAACGCCTGCCCCAGCGAGACGGCGCTGCCTTCGCTCGACTTCCTCATATCGTCGCTGTCCCGCCTATCGAGTAGGGCCGTTCTCTCCGTCGGCTCCGACAGAGACTCCTGTAAAAAGGTATGCAAAAAATTAGAGCTATTTATTGTATATATAAATTGTGATGATAATTTCACCTGGATCTCGATAATTTAGTCCCTCAGCCTACCTCCATAGGGCCATATTAACAAACTTCACTCAAATTATATGCCGTCCCAAGGAGTAACGTGAGAAAAAGACATATTATTTTTTATACCGAAATATTATAACTGTCTATCATAGATCATAATAGTTTGTATTACATTAAACAACTAAATTTTTTACAGTTAACATTCTTGATGGAAATAATTTTCGATATTTTGGCTATATAATATTACACCTATTTGTAGAAAATGATATTATCTTGGCTTGCAATGCAAATATATGTTGTATTTATATATCAATTAATACTTTTGCACAAAGGTAAATGATAACCAAATGAAAACAGAAAATTAACGCGAGATGGCGCATTGAAGACAATCATAACAACTAGAAACTGTTGTATTTAAATACACACATTTATAGTTATGACTATACCTCTTTTTGCATAATTAAAGAACTAACCATAGGCATGCAAGGTGAAGAGTCATATACACAGAACGATATTGTGCTACATTCTAAGTGTGTACTGTTAATACATTCATACATAAAATGTACTAGTTAATACAAATTGTGTTCCTTCCTACATATTTAAAACTGGGTTACTACTAACATAACATAAAGGATTTTTAAAGTAAAACTTCACGAAAGGAAAATTTAGTATGATATTGAAAAAAAATGTCACTTTCGTCAGTCACGAGGATCCTAGATCACGCTGAATGTGAAACTATATATTTCTTATTTTATCTTCTATAAACCTTCGATTGCAAAAATGAATAATAACAATTTAAGTTGAATAATAATAATAAAACGGATTATGCACATAATTGTATTTATCTCTCCAATAAACCAGCTTTTACATCAAATAAAAAAGAAATTCTTATGCTCAACCCTCATTTATCCCAATTATTTTAAACATTAAATAAAATAAAAATCATATGCAATCTAAAGTAGTTCTACTTCGTAAGTATGTACATTTTTTTCCCCACAATTGAATACATTAATAGACTTAGCAATGTGCAACAAATAATTAAATCAAATAAAATTACTAAAATAAAAATAAAAGAACTTTAATTTTTTTCTGCATTCCTTAATGAGTCAACTTAGCCAATGTCTTTCGACAGCTAATCTCATGGTGACAGTTTTTCGTTATACGATGCGCATGCGTTTCGTTTTACTAAATTATACCTTTACAATGAAAACTGTATTTTAATCTACACTACTCAAATAAAAACATACATTAAATGTTTTCTGTCATTATAATTTATTAATCACATATGGAAAATTCCAGAAATGTAATTTTTGGTGAGCACTTTTCACAATAAAAGTGGATTATTTCGAATATAAACTGAAAATGCCACTACTAAATGACAATAACATGCAAAACATAAGATTGTTCTGTGCAGAGTTCAATTTTGAAATCAAAAATTGTGAAAAAAGTACATCAAAAAAAAATCGAAGAAAAAAAATTCAATTTAAAATTCAAACCCACCATCAGTCATACAGATTCATAAACAGTAGTTAAATTATCTATCTACAAGCTATTAAATTAAAATAGTACTATACTTTAGACTATGGAAAGTGAATATTTTCCTACTAAACTACAGCATATTTGTATGCAATGGATAAAAAAATATTGGGATTCATTAATTTGATGAAATCTAGAAATAAAATTTAAAAATATTTTTCAACAAATCTAGTCTGTCTAGTTACAGTCTAATGGTTTCGTACGTTACTCTGCGAGACAGGAGGACCAAATACAATCCCAGGTTTCCAATGTTATTTTGCAAATTCATGTGTAAATTGGAATATTATAATTTGTTTTAATAACGAAAGAAAACATCAAAAATGATATCAACCAACACTTCATAGGAAATTCACTAAAATGTTCAAAGACTTACAGTTCCCAACATGCATTACGTTAGAGTTGGTACCATGCTCTTGGTCTGTCGGTCTTTGAGATGATCAGAGCTCTCTAAGGTGGCTTATGGAATATAGAATTTAAATTTCAATAGCAATTTATATCAAAATTTCAAACTTGAGCAAATTTTCTAGAAAACGATGAGTGATTTTTCGTGAGTGAAATATCTGGGTAGCGACCAAATGTACTACTATTTACTAAACACTATCAAACTATGATCTAAGTGCGATATTCTTCACTTTTCAAACAAAACTAATATTATCGAATACAGATTTTACGGGTTGCTCATTTCGCGCACGCCAATCTGTGCCGGCGCGCCGGGGTCAAGCAAATTATACGTACTGGCGGAGGCGGAGCGTTGGCGGAGTGCCGGTTGGGGCGCAGACTCGCCGCCTGTCGCATACACACATCATGCAGTTAGTTTCTCTCCTACACCCATCGACAGGGAGCTGTTCATATCTTCGACCTAATTTCCCCTCGACCCTCTTTATCTCGTTTCTATGCATATGCCGTGCGCATACTTCGTTTAAAGAATTTCCTTATGCATAGAGAAGTTTGATTTGAAAATTCGACACTGAATATGTGAAACTTGTCAATCAGAATAGCTCAAACTTCTCTCTTGATGCATAAAAATCTCATGAACAGCCCCTGTCGAAAGTTTTTATTATGATAAAGTTCTATTTGCTTGGAGAGTTTCAAAACTCTAAAACATTTTTTAATTAAATAGCACATTAAAGAGATGTAATAATAATAATAATAATAAAAAAGTAAGTAATTGCGACATATCCATTTGCTTTGTCGACTTCACTGAACTTTGGAAAATTACATATTTAATAGATTCCATAATAAAAATTTTAAAGAATTCATACTAGGTAACTTCTGACAATGTCAAATAGAACCTTGTCATTTCAAGATGTGGTAAGGAATTATAATGTGAATATTTTGTGCTATAAGCAAAATTAAAATTTTTATTTTAATTATCAAGAGTCAGTACTGTGAATCCAAGTAAAACCAAAAGTATGAAAAACCTGTACAGTATCATATAATGTAGTTAATTTTGAAATAACAAATATTATTAGGAGTACAAATAAGTTTCCGTCGTTTTTTGTCAATAAAATAATATTTATTGACAAAGATTGTAATTTAATTTTAATCTAAGTATTGTCCATCACTAGCAACCACTTTTTTATATCTTTCAGGCAGCGTTTGGATTTCAAGTCTGAAGAACTCTTTACTTTTGAGGCTATCCACGAATTAACCCAATTTTTGGTATCTTTATATGATGTGAACTGCTGCTCTGACAGCATTTGTCATTGACGGGAACAGATGATAGTCGATCGGCGCAATGTCTGGTGAAATACGGCGGGTAGGGTAGTACTTCCCAATCAAGTGCTTTCAAATAGTTTTTCATCGGAACCGCTACATGCGGACAAGCATTATCATGTAGAAGAATAATTTTGTCGTGTCTGGAGTAGTATTGAAGGCGTTTTCCTTTAGAGCTTTGTTCAATCTCATCAAATGTGTTCGGTATCGAGTTCCAGTGATTATTTCTCTTGGATTGAGCAACTCATAATACACCATACCCAGCTGATCCCACCAAATAAACAGCAGGAGTTTTTTTTTATGAATATTCGGTTTTGCTGTGGATGTTGCCGCGTGGCCAGGTGGTCCCCATGATTTTCTTCTTTTTGGATTATCATAATATATCCACTTTTCATCACCAGTGACAATTCGATGTAAAAAACTTTTTCTCGTACCTAGCTAGCAGCATTTCACTCATGCATAATCGGCGTTCAACATCTCTCGGCTTTAATTGTATGGAACCCCAATTACCTTGCTTATGAATCATTTCCAACGATTTTAAACGATTCGAGACTGCTTGCTGAATGACTTCTAAAATAAGTGCAAGTTCCTTTTGTGTTTGAGACGAATCTTCCTCCAATAATTCCTTCAATTCTGCATCCTCATAAATTTTTGGCCATCCACTGCGATCTTTGTCTTCTACGTCAAAATCGCCGTTTTCAAACTTTTGAAACCACTCACGAGATGTTCTCTCACTCAAGGCTGCCTCATTATATGCTTCTACAAGCAATCGATGTGCCTCAGTTTGCAGATTTTTTTAAATTAAAGAAGTAAATAAAAAGTTCCCACAAATGACGTCTATTTGGCTCAAATTTAGACATTTTTGGATAAAATACAATACATGATGCTAATATAAAATTAATAATATGATAGAGTTATGTTGTTCTTGAATGTGCATCCTAATTTTCAAGCTGGTTACCATCTGCAAATTCTAACGTAAGCCTTGTGGCATGCCATCTCTCTCAAAACGACGGAAACTTATTTGTACTCCTAATATATATTATTCCCAAATCTAAAATTCAAAACAAGCAATTTATAGATTTTTAAAATAAATATTTCATTATTATATACTCACCTGATCCCCTACTATTACTTGGGTGGGTTCATCTTCATTGATTGACCTTCTAGTATGTCGACTTGGCTATTAAAATTAAAAATAAATATTATAAATCAAATCCAATGTCTATGAATCAAATGTCATTTTCTTCATCGATGAAAATCAATTGTCAAAAAAGAACTGTAATAAGTTGCATAATTACAATACAAGTTACAGTTTAAGTTAATTTTAATGCAAAAATGTTGCATTTAATCAATGAAAATTATGATGATAATTGTTAAGTTTTAATATTACTTATTAATGTAGAATCAAGGAAATAGTTATTTTTATACTATCAGAAGTAGTATTTTTTGGTCATTATACAATGATAAGTACAGTAAAATATTTCTTCCAAAGATTGCATTTATACAGTGAAATCTTCATTAAGTAAATATTAAGTTTCAGTTAATTAAATTTTCATTCTAAACAACAAATGAAAACACAGCCCCATTAGATAACCATGTAAGGTTCAATTATATCTTAACTAATTTACACTACACAAAAAAAAAACCTTGCGCAAAATCCGTGTTAATATGGAAATGTGGTGATTTTCTCTTATATAGTGGATAATAAAAAAAGCAAAAACGACGTCAATTTTGTTGACAGTCATTTCACATTTCGTTAGAAAATCACATATTATTCTTTGTATTTCCTTAATCAACCGTTAAAATACCGCTATATTTTATTCCGAACATTGTGTATTTGTTGTTTCGACATCAATCATACAATATTTTTAGCGGTCGTCGTTTACGCCGCCGGAGCGCTTTATTATTTGATCACGACGTTGTAATGCCGCCATTTTGTCTTGTAATAAATATTTGTGGAAATTGCGGCGATTGATCACAAAATGCAGTGGTTTTTCGAGTGGTAAATCAACAAGTAACCGGGTCTTCCGGAATCGCATGAACAAAATATATCATATGAAAAAATAATGTATGGTATGCTATGTTATATGATACCACTACGGATGATCGCAGGACACTTTGTACATCCTGAAAACAGCACTGATTTAAAATAAGCGTAAAGAATTTGTGAAAATATGCTGGACCCTAAGTGAAATGAGCTTAGCTTGCGTCATTATGCACATCTGATGGCAAGAAGCAAAAGTTATTTTTTAAGATATGGCCTAAACTTTTGCACGCGCATCGCGCATCTCCAACATAGTATGAAAGTATATCTAACATAAGAACAAAATTTTAGATAGAAATCAGGAGTAATGAATAATCCTCGAGGGATAATTAATTATTTGATAAATATATCATTTATACATTATATATCTCTACACATAAATTATACTCTCTCTTGGACAGAGATAAAATGGAACCTAATCTTATTTTTACAAGCTTTTATATACTAACAGAATTTCTTTCTTCTATAACTATGCCTACGCATCTAGGGTCCGCAGGCAGCAGCAAGAAAACCAAGAAACCTACAGCGCCCATCACCAAGCCAGGGTAGGCAAACGACAGTGCCCAGTTGCTCTCCACGAACTCAGCGGCTAGTAATGTACCTGATAAAAAAAAATTATTGACAAAACAGACTCAAGTTACTAAATAATTTATATTATAAAAACTCAAAAACCAATCTAAAACATATGATTATTAGAAAGGTTCCTATTCAATGTTTTAATTTATATTAAAAACAAAAAAAAAACTGGGTTCAAATCAGGTATCAAAAAAGCAGTTTCCAGGATATATAGAAAATTTTAGTGATGAAATTTAATATGTATTTTACAAAGTCTCATAAATTGATTCTTTCACTATACATATTATGTTAAATACTAAACATAAAACTTCAATGCAGCATGGTATTAAACCTCCCTTATGGCTATGAATCCATAGACATGCCCAAACATATAGAGCTATAAAATGTGTAGAGAATGATATTTAAATTGATACACCTCTGTTCTACATGAACTATCAAGCAGAAGTTGAGTGCAATATTTTTTTTAACTTTACCTACCTTAATAATGTACCTTTCTACAACTTACCAAGTATATTTCCTAGAGAAGTGTGCGAATTCCATATTCCAAAGATGAGACCCTTTTTAGCATTTCCGAACCATTTTCCAACTATGGCTACTGTCCCAGGCCAGCCGGTGGTTTGAGCGATTCCAGCGCCCGCCTGCGGCACAAAATTAAATCACTAGTAAATTACATTATTAGCATTAATTGACCATTATCCAAGAAAACATACCTAAAATTATAGATGAAAACAATATAAAATTAAATTCAAGAGGAAAAATGTTATGGGATTTCAATTAAGTAATGTGGTTTGAGATGAAATTATTTCAAAAATTATAAATCTTAATACCTTTAATGTAGTTCTCGTCATCAAGCTAAAAGTCTTTTGAAGTGCAATGGAAAACGCTATGATCGAGGTTTCTGTGGTATGAGCACCAGAATGAGGAGGTCCTCAGAAGGACCAGATTGGATAGTTCCAAATTATTTCTTTATATTAAAACAATATCTATGAAGAAGGGTTAATATATTTTTGAAATATCACAATATGATTGGTCGAGCGACAAACCTGTACAAGAAGGTAATATGATAGGTTATGTATATCCAGCGTCTTAGCGAGCCCAAACAAATAACAGAATATCCCAGAGAGCAGCATGCCGATACTAAGGAAGTATCTCAGGTCCACACGTTCTGCTACCATTCCTGTAAAAGTTAGTTGGTGAAGGTGAGCATATTTATGAACTATGACATGTAATTAATAAAAAATAAATTTGTATGATAGTTTTTTATAAACAGACTAATTGAGTATTAGTAAATGATAATTAATATGAAATACGAACACCATGTATTTGAATGCAATAGGGAATTAATTTCACTTTATGTAATGTGGCTACATATGTAAAGCTATTATAATATTCATAGAATTTTGTTCAACATTTTTTCATTCACCTGGTGAATACAACTTGCAATGAATTAAAATTCCAAAATATGGATATTTTTGAAATAAACAATTGAACTTATTGTTAATTCAAATATTATTGAACAGTAGAAACAACATGTTTTTATTGTCTCAATCTTGACTGTACATTATACTTTTTTTAATATATAACATCACAATAAATAGATATGATTATATATCCTTTTCTAAAAAAGCATAATCTCCCTTTTTTTTTGACAGATTATAGCTAAATATTAAAAACATTACACAATAATGATTCATTCAAGAACTTTGCTATGTTGAATACACCGTTGAATGTGATGTGGCCTTAGGACATGTTCAATGCATATACTCTATGATAACTAAGGTTTAGTCAGTTATAAATTAGGAATGTGATTCATTAGTAAATTAAGTTCCCATTTATAAATGTATGCCACTCACCAATGGTAAATGTCATCACTTAAATAAAATCTTATCTGGCAACATAATTTAGTGATGAAATTCAAATCAATACAATTTTTTTGAACATTCTGTTTAAGTCATTTTCCCTTTACTTAAATTGTAATTTGTCTCCCTTACACCATAAGCAACTGACGGACGAGAGGCGAGCGGGATATGCGGGGGAGACGGCTCACTTGCTTGCTGTCTGTCATAGAAAGTGTATTGCTCACGCTCGGATGAATGAAGTAAAAGAAAACGCGGGCCGGTGTGGATCAATATAATTTATGTATAAAATATAATTGCAGGAGTGGAAACACGAGAAACATTACTGTGATCTTACCACTAGATAACCATTACCAACAATTGCGGCTCGAGCGCCTGGACATTTGGGACGAAGCGTCGGCGATAGGTAAATCCCGAACTGACATACCTCAAGTTATCCAGACGCGTACATATCCATTAGCGTTTTGGAACACGCATTTTTGTTTATCGAATGCCATTTATAATTAAAATTGGAAAACGTTTTTATTTCTAGGTTACGAAAAAACATTTGAAATATGACATAACATTTTAAAATTTAAAGTATTTAAAACTTTTAGCACATTTTTTATTTAATTACCAGTTGTGTGTAAATAAAGTTACCCTCAAAAAAATTAACAAAGAATTCGAGCGTAGCCCTTTTCAAACCGAATCATACATAATCACAATCAAATATAAATCTATTACAAAATGAAACAAACCTTTAAGAAATCAAACTGGTTATGTCTTTGGATATTTATCCTCTAAATATTCAGAAATTGTAATACATCTTTTACAAAATTCTTCAATCAATAAAATTTTTCAATTTGAATAAGAACAATCTTAATAAGGTTAACATTGTATCGATGTTTTAATATTCTCATATAAAAAAAAAACTAAAAAAGTGTTGTTTTAAGTTTTTAGTTTAATAACCTCACAATTATTGGCAGAAAAATGTCTTTTTATAAAAAAATGGACATAAGCGAAATGTTTATCACTATACATGTTGCGTGCGCATACCGACAGTTACAAGGTTGCTAGGACAAAGATGCTGCACTTGGCATGCATTTCACACCTCTGTCAAGGCTAACTTACACATACCATCAGCCATTATTAGGGGTGTGCTGAATTCATTTCTAAAAATATTTCCAATGTTATATTTCTCGGAAACAATTAAGTCGATAGCTATAGTTTTTTTCATAAAGTTAGTCTAAAAAAAGAGGAGATTATGCCGATTTGCAAAAGATAAAAATTGCATCTATTTGTTTTATATACACACATGCATGCGTGCAATTTTTAACGCATAATTCATAACAATAATGTTTTCCTACCACTCCTAAAGAAATTTCAATTCAACAACAAAATGTAATTATTTTCCAAATAACTTTAAATACAATCCAATTTGTCCATTGATAAGATAGAGTAGTATTAAACAGTAATAGTCATAAAATACACAAACTGTTTTGCAAGAAAGTGGAAGTTTATTTCTTTGTTTTCAATTTTATATTAATTATTTAATAATAAGGTATTACTGTGTGTGAAGTTGATTTTAATTAATATTTAATATATATTGCTTTTGCCTTTCTTCGTAAAAAAATGCATACCTACCAGATATGAACATGGCTCCTGCATATGAGAACAGGAACGCAGAGTCCAAGGTTCCTAATAGTGTATTGGCATCTGTCGTATCTGTAAATCAACCCATGCCAGTAATTTAGAAAAAAAAAAACGGAGTATGAGTATGTTTAATTTCATATACATAACATATTATGTTTTATGTACATAGCAATTCTCAAGAAACAGGTACTCAATTTGACATAATTATAGCGCAGCAAATGAAATTTTATTAAACTCATAAGTGCAAAATGTTGTAAATTATATATGAAATCTAAACACAAGAGGTGAAGTGTCTCAATAAATTTTATACAATTTTTGTATATAATATACATTATATTATAAGCAAGCATTAAATGCGCCCACTTATAATGCAAGAGGCGACACATGTTCGAAATGAATGTTTACCCCACTTATGTGCAGAGGAAGAACATACAAAATATTATTAATCTATGCAATGACGAAAAGAATTATGTAAAACAGAAAGAAATTAATGTTCTGGATCATAAGATGTTTATACGCTCTCATTGCAGTAAAAATAAATTTACTATTGGTTCAGAAATACAAGAAAATACCAACCAAAAACTCCTGCTAATATATTTTTAGAACAAAGTTCTTTAATGTGGCTTGCTTTATGTGTTCTTTGGTTGAAATTGTTACGAAAATTGCAAAAACATTATGCCCCATCCATTCAACTTTCAACGAGTCTCTCTATCTCTCTCTTTGTGGCTTTAAGTTCATTTTTAACGTTTTGGTAAAAATATCTATCTATTAACATGTTACAGGAATTTGTAATCACTAGTAATGTCATTCACATAATCTCTTTGAGACTATATACAAATTTTCACTACTTATATGTGTATACACAAAGTGACATCTTTTATCAATTTCAAAAATGAAATAAAAGTACAGGATGAGGAATTTAACAAAGTCTTTACTAAAGAAAACAGATGGCGCTATCTGGTGCTTTGTTTATGTAATATTTGTTTATATAATTTTCTTATTTGGTCCTTAGCACTGGATAAATGATAGAAAATAAAAAATATAATTTACAGATTAAACAAACACATACGCTCAAATACATACACGCAACACTCAAATGAACACACGCACAAGTACGCATGCACGCACGCACGTACGCAGACAGACTCGCTTGGAGGGAACATATCGCTTTATCGTTACACGATAGAAATATAAAATATAAACAATATATATCTTCATATCAAATTACATTCGTAGTTGAAGAAAATGCATAAGGGACTTGACTTCATTCTCGTCAAGGTTTCCGAACCAGATATTTAGTTTCTCATAATTCAAATATTCATTAACACAACAAAAGCTGTTATCATGAAATAAACTTTTAATACGTTTTTTAAATGATTATTATTTTATTTTATTATTCCTTTAGGAATAGTATTTGAAAATTTATTATTTTTTGTGGACAAGTCAAATACATTTTCCATAGAATTAAAAATCATTGACAATCTGATCTTCAGAATTGTGAGTATATTTACCCTCTTCTATTGCATACTGTAGGTATCGCCCATCATATACAAAGCTTTAATACTTTTGCACACATATAAATTTACAGACCGCAAGAGTACTGTTCTATTTAAAATCTCTTTTATTTTTTGATTAATTTACATTTTTACTTTGTGAATGACTGGAATCGCTGTTTTTTTGTGAGACAATTACTGTTTGTCGGTCGTTTTCTTCAATACAAAGTACTATATGACGATATTCTAGAAAAATAACTAAAGTAAACTAATCTAATCATTGTAAAAGAACATGGAAGTCAGAAAATATACATTAGTCTCTAAGAGGTGTAAAATTCCAAATACAATTGCATCTCAATGTGGACTAGGGACTAATAAGTTTTGAACATGAACAGAGAATCTTTATAAAGAGTAGTAAGATGTACTCACTGAAAGGTGGCCAGTCACACCAGTAGTCATTAGTAGGCGGTGTGGTGGGCGTGACGGCTTCGCTCGTGCCTGGAGTAGGGGGAAAAGCGCTGCAGTTCCGATGCAATTGGCCCTTCACCACCGAAATGGGCTTTCGGGTTAGATGATATGTCATATAGGTTAGGTAGGTCAGGAAAAGCACCAATGCTTGGTAACTGTAAGAGAAACCTGGTGTATTTATTAACAATTTACCACAATGTGTTTGACACAATTCTTTTATATTCTACGATGATATCTACATACATATATATATATATATATGATTATATTGATGACTAATGAGTGTATGGAATATGAAAAAAATATACTGAATTTATCATATCATATACAATACGATTATCGTTATGAATATTTTTTAGGGTTCCGAGTCAAAATGGCAAAAACGCCATGTACTTAAAATTGTTACTTTCTGATTAAAATTATATATGAAAATATTATATTCGGAAGCATCACATATCAATGTGTTTGAAAAAAAATTCGGTTGAACAGTAGATTTTCTAAACTTGTTGATAAGTTTGCAATGACTTGATCAATATGTTTGTAAATTTTTAAAGGAAATATACCTACGATTGCTAAAGTCATGCAGCCTTTTATTGCTAATTTAGATAAGTCTGCTATCAAAAGATCTTTCCCAATAGCCTATAGACAAAACTATCACAATATAACTAGTATTATAGATTGTTTAGAAATTGAAATTTAAAAACTCAGCAATGTATTGAGTCTAACTTGGTCTGAATATAAAAAGGCTAACACAATAAAATACCTTATTTCCTATACATCAAATGGACTCAATAATTATATATCACAGGGTTATGGGGGCAGAATTAGTGATGTATGTTTAGTCGAAGATTGTGATTTTTCAAACTCATTATCGAGTAGTTCACAAGTAATGGCCGATAGGGACTTCAAACATACTGAACCTTAACTACTTAGGGTGGGGTGCCAACTTATACGACCACCCAGTGTTGCATCAGGTAGTCAATTATTAAAAGAAAAAGTTAAAGGAAACAAAAAAAATTGCAAGTCTTCGAATTCACATTGAAAGAACGATCAGACATATGAGAGAATTTTCAATGTTAAAGCTCCATGCTTGTATAATTACCCATTAGAAACACTGGATGATGTCATAGCTATAGCTTGTGGCCTTAACAATTTACAAAATTCATTAATGAACAAATGAATTGGCATGTTTTTTGTTTATAAATAGAAAAAAACTGTTAAAAATTTCTGTCTTTTATTTTATTATTGACATGTATAACAAAGGATAAATATAGATCTCCCAGAATATTACTAATGAATCTATTAAAGGATGAACATATGCTTCACCATATTGAACACCAATTATGATAAATTTTTATTATTTTGAAAGTTGCTATCTACAACACAAAAGTAACTTTTTTTTGTGGGATATAAAAAAAGTTAATTTTGTGTTGCAGAAGCACGGAGTGTACGGTTTAATATGACTTAAGTTAGCAAACTGCTTGGTCAACTCGCTCGGTCAGGTTCAAACTCAGTACCTTCTGATCTTGAAGCCTTCAGCTACTACCGTTTAGAATTACAGAACTATGCCATGCGACAAAAGTTCAGGGCTAAAAGTAATTTTTATGAAATTGTAGTACCATATAAAATAGATAGCATAATACGACTTATAAAAATTTATAAACAGATTTCCAAACAATTATTTACAGTTTTCTATAAACTTTTGAGCCTAATTTTTAATAAATTTATATGTGATATTCCATGGGTACTAAAATGAAAATAATACAGGATTGAGTGTCCTTTTATATCTCACAATTTAAATTGTTGATGTTTTGAACTTAAAATGTTAAGTATTTTGCTATTGTCAACATTTATATATTTATTGCTGACTTTTATTTACAGACTATTGTCCACTCTTGCAATCCATTTATGCATATTTTATAAAACAGAAAATTTGTACAAAATTTTGGAATAATCGACAAACAAATTTAAGCAACCTGTACTTTTTTTTATTTAAATCGTCTCATTAGCATGTGTTTACAAGTAACTCCGATCTCTGCCTGCCCTACCGATTAACAGATGTGAGATGACACATTCAATTATTATAAACAAATTATTATTATAGGGATTAATCAGATATTGCTAATTTGATTGCACATAAATATCTGCTATTGTCTATTGAGTATGCTCCAATTCATAGTGATGACAATTCTGGGTAGTAAAACTAATTGCTACCACAGCATATGGTTTATTGCCTCATATGTACATTAGTTTAGATAACAAAATAAATGATAACACGCACACACAGCATGAATAGCGCCGAGATAACTCCAGACTTACATGTTTGTTAAAAACAAGAGAGTTATTAATTACATAATAATTATGTTTATTTAACTGGTTATTATCCTAAGTAATATAAACAAGTTAATCTTACCCTTTGTTTTTGAAGCATGCGTAACTTGTGTGATAGGAACGTTTTTAATACATAAAAACATGATTGATAACTTGGCGAGGAGTCTTATAATTACAGTTATATGTTGTATTCAAAAATTAAAATCTAAATCCTTAAATAAAACTATCCGGGTTGGATGCAATGAAAACTTATATCGGTATATAATATCCTTATTTTGCTATATTTTATTTATAGTATTTTAAAGAACAAATGGGTATAATCGTGACCAGAGAGCAATTTGTCTCTGCTGCCTTGGACAGTCACAACCCCAGAGGAATCACAAGCATGTTACCAACTTTCTAGGGAAGAACAGGATGTGTAATGGAAAGGGATTGATCCAATAGAACTCTCACTCATTTGATGAAATGTAACAACAGATGCTTTTACTTCATGTGTCTTTTATAAGAGTGTGGTATCTCACTGGACGAGCCATCCCATTTTTATGCTGCATGCTCAGCATGGTTCTTCGAATTTAGAAATCATCATATTACTAGAGTGTGATAGAAGTTCTACCATGTTATATATAGGAACAAATAAACAATTTCTTAAATGCAGTGTGTACATTAAATTAAAAGTAAATAGAGAAAATTTTACCTTTAAATTATACAATTTCAGTAGTTACATTTTTTTGAAACATTAATTTTATTTTGCAGCATAGGCACTGTCCAACTTCATACAATAAGTTGAAGATAATCTTACTTAGTTATTTGATAAATTTCATCCCTACCATCTCAAGAATTTATCATAATGTTGGTAAACATTTTATTGAATTAGGAGAACCAGAAGTGAATCATATCAAAAGTAAGTATAAGTTGAAATCGATGATATAGTTAAAAGATGGGCAAATGCCCATCTTATATGGGCGTCGAGAGGGAGGGTGGAAAAGTGTTCACTTGCACCCCCTTGGTTTTGTCTTTGATAAGAAAATACAATGAGAAAGATATAGAAATTAAATGTTTAATATAAATATGCATCCTTCTGTAAATAATTGTGCCGTCACCCATACCTCCAGGTGAAGTATTTTATATATACATATAAAATGTGGATTTTTCAATTCACGTTTAGATTGGGAGAGGGAGTCCTATTTTCCTTTCCTACTTTTTACTTCTCACACATACTTTTGGCCTTATTTTTTATCATTGACCCGGAAATCGTGGGCAACTTATTTCCGTTTCCTGCATTAAACTTTCAAGAAACAATAACAAAAAAAAAAAAGGAAATGACTCACCATCGTAGCCGGTTAAAGCGAAGTCGAGGACAAAACACCTCAGACAATTTTTGAGAAAACTGGATACCGGCGGGAGCTTCTTTGTTGATTCCATTCATTTTCGTGTATTTATCACGGTGTACGAGCCCAACACAATTTACCCAAGGGCACCTCATTCAAAGGACGTGAAAAAGCTGTTCATTGTAACCAAATGTTTACATTACAAAGAGTCTTTGTTTGAAACAAAATTGATTTCTATATTTTTTTACAAATAAACTCTTCATGAAGCCTGCAGGACAGTCATACAATAACGTGAAAGCATTTGACAACTTTACGTTTTATAAAAACCAGCTCTAATAAACAAAACTTAAATTTAATCGTAAAATATGTTTAAAAATATGTACGAAGAATTACACGTCCCACTTTTTAAATATCAAACGTCAAGTACGTCATTTGACATTGTCAAATGTGACCGCCTTTCAAACATTACATTAAAAAAAAAATTAACAATTTTTTTCTATTACATTAATATAAATAAGAATTAACTATATTTATTAAGGTATAGAACTTTAAAAAATACAACACTTGAAGCATAGGAATCAAAGAACGGCAATATAAAAAAAATGCTTATAACATTTTGAATGGAAATATAGGCCATTACCACAATTATATGTTCTACTTAAATATTTCTCTCCTTTTTTGTTAGATTGTCAATTTATATTGCTGATAATTTCATGGTTGGGTTGGCAAATTTGTAATTGTTTCTAATTAGAGAAATGAGTATTTACAGAAACGCTTTTTTTTTACTTCGAACTTATTTTTTAAAGAAGATAATAATGAAACAGACAAAGACAGTGTTGTAATTGGTTTAAATTATAAAATACTTCGTCAACATCGTAGTATTTTAAGAAACAGATGACAATACCGTTATCAGTAATGTAATTGTTTTCTATTACCTTGACTTCAATTGTTAAATAATAAAATTTATTGAAAGCATGGACTTTGTTACTAACAAAGCTTTGATTAAACAATTATCGCAAAATGATATTAATAAGAGTTTTGCTATTATTTAATTTTCGTGATTTTGCTGGTCAATTCACAGAAATTATGAAAATGTATAAAACTATGAAAATATGTTATTAACAGTAGTGTATGTGCTCTTTAAGTTATGCAATGAGTGGTTTAATTTAAAACTAATTGATCATTTCGTCACTGGTCAGGATTGAACCGAGGCCGAAGCTTTTGATCCGAAGCCAGAGCTTTAACTACTGAGCAATTATCGCCCCAGAGCTCACATTCAAACTATATCTAAGCTTCACCAGGTAAAATTTTCTTCTCTCTTAACATAAAAACTGTTTTTTATGACTGAATTAGTAAACTTAGATATATAGTTTTGCAAATTTTTTTGTCTCAAAACGATATCAAAACCGTTAAGATTGCATCCTATAAATCGATTAGATCTTGAATTTTATTTTTCGTCAATTACCGTTATTGTGATTTTTTACTGAAAATTCATAATAATTAAAAATAGTCGATACCAATCAGAGAATAGAAAAATAGTTTTCTATTCGGGACAGAAGTTTCAAAATTGAATCAGTTGTTCCAAAGAGTACCCCTTGCTCAATATTTCCTATACACGCTATACCTTCTTATTAATAATATGAATGTAGACAAATAACAACCCGATACTTTTTAAAATGCTATAAGGATTCAAGATTGTATAAATTAAACTATTTTTGAATTACCATAACTCTACTTTTTAATTTGCACTATTGTTTTGTTGTAACAATTAATGTTGTACGTATGTACTAGAATATATTATTGATCCTATTACTCTATGGTCGAAATCATAGAGTATATTTATGTTTTGTCGAAATGTTTTGAGTAGGTTATAAAATACCATAGTATTTTGTTGTTTTGCATATTTTTTAACTGAAATTAAATGATAGAATATGAGTATTAAAGAAATATTTCAATATCTTAAAAAATCTGGGTGTTGCGATGCGTGCTGTGCGCGTTATATTAATATTAAAAATCCAGACGCATACAAGAACATCCATAACTTTATAACCAAGGTTTACAAATATTTTTTATTAGTAGATTGGCGACATAAGGCGTATTGTAAATTGATAAAATTATTGTAATTAATAAATTTATTTTACAGTACTACAATTTTTTGTATTCATTTATAGAAGACATAAACATTCTTTAATAGAATCTTTGTTGTTATAATTCGAGAAACAGTATTAGTCATATAAGTTTAACAAAAGTACATTTTGATTGTTTTGATATTGATGATATTTAATTAAGTGTATTTTAGAAATACTCTAAATTATTTTTTTATTACAAGTTATATTATAGTTAATATACAACTTAGCTTCAGGATGAAACAAATGATGGTGAAGAAAAATTAAAAGATATTGACAAATTGCTCTGTGGGGATACTAATGATGCTGGTTTAGTAGATAATAAGGGTACCTCTATTTATGAGAGTGAACAACCATCTGAGATAGAAGATATAAAATCAAAAGAGACAGAAGATGAAAAACCACCATCTAAAAAGATGAAATTCTCCATTTGTGTTTCCTGTATTGGTTTATTACAAGAGGAGACTTGGAATGATTCCATCGAGAAAGTGATAGAAGTTATGCTTAAAAAACGGTTATTATCAGAATTATTTTCCTATAGCAAATTTTAGTATATTTTTCTTCTATTTCCAGTTCAACTTCCACAAGAATTCGAATTGCATCATTTTACTGTCTGTTTTCTGGTGTTTTTGTTTTGAGAAATCTCCTCATGTGCTAAATATCTCCATGTGGTGTGAATATTTATCATAAAGGCTTTTTCTTATCCACTTTTGCTTCCCAATTTCTCTTCATTTTTTCAAATTTTTTTTAAAACCCATAAAGTTCCTTTCTGGGGGAACATAGCTATTAATGACACTTGTCTCTCCCTCCCATATCTGTGGTGTAGAATGATTTCATTGCTACCCCAAAAGACGTGTATTGTTGACTTTTATGTATTGAAATAAATATTTTGAAAAATGTCATCATAAGCTCTCATTCTTTAAAGAAAATTTGTACAGAATTGTAATTGTTAAAAAACAATATTAGTAGAGTTTTCTATTAGTTTATTTAAATTTGATTGGACAATTGCTATGGAAACAAAGGGAGACAGATTGTGCATTTTGGAAATTTATTGTTATATTATTGTCCATTTGACAAACATTATTAGGTATTTATTGAAATAGGTCAATTTTATGATTTTTCATAAAAATTCTCTTAAGATATTATCTTAAAAGATTAAAAAGCATGAATATTTGCTAGTTCTAAACACTTTTTAAAAAGGTACTATCACAATCCTCTGATAAGTTGGATGGATGTGTTCTATACAAACTATATTAATTTAATGGTGCTATTTATTTGTATTTTAATTTTTATTAAAACATGAGTTATTTTTGAGTTGTCAAAGCAAATAAACTCCATTTTCAGTTATGAATGCAACACATTTGCCTGTGCTCTGTCTGCTCCAATCGCAACGATGCTCAGGGAGAAAGCTTTACTCCTGTTGCTGAAGGAGGTTTTTCCTGGTTACGCTGCTGACTGTAAGTAAAAATACCCACAGGAATATTAGTTTATAACCAATTTTTATAAACATGTGTATTTTTGATACTGAAAATGTAACCTACAATTTTGATGTTGTACTCTTTTAGCTATGTAGAGGGTGAAACGTTAGCTAGTATCAAAAATTTAAGAAAATGAAATTATCTATTAAAAACACTGGCTAAATTGTTAGTAATTTTCAATAGACAATTTAGTAGAAGGAAGTACAGTCACCCTGTACCTCGACATATGCAAATTCAGAGTTACACAATTTTTTTTGGCACAAAATTCAACCGATGGACCAGAGAGTTATCAAAACATTCAAAGCTTATTACATGAGACGATGGTTTGCACATCTGCATAAAGCTATGAGACAAAACAACGAGCTCTCTGTTAAAGACTTTTAGTTACACAATTATTTTCTAAATTATTGTTTTATTTAGTCTCCGATCCCAATTAAACATACTTTGAATGTCTTTATATGCAAAATTGTACCGCGACTTACGCGATTCGACTTAACACGGATAGTGCTCGGTCCCACCTGTCGTGTAAGTTCGGGGTATTACTGTAGTGTTACAGGATTTAGATATATTTCATAACCAACTAATTTAATTTGGGAAAGTTGAAGAAAACCAAGTTATTTTCTATAGTTGAGTAAAACAATAGACGAATAAAGTTTCATTAAGTACAGAAACAGTAAGCAGAAACATGAATATTGTTTGTTATTAAAACTAAACCAATCCAATGTGATGAACATCTTGTCACATAAGTATTACTTTTAACAGCTGTAGATAATAGGTAGATAGAGGATTGCCAGGTAAAAACCGATGCACTGTGTGGTTGAAAGCTAAGTATTTTTAAAAGTTTTGAATGTACTACCTTTCATCCGTGTTGACATAGAATGGATTCTTTCTTTGAACGATCGATCAATTTGATGATTGAACTATCACGTTGTCAACTATGATTGTGATTTCGGTCCACACTATGCTGATTCGGGTTCTGCTCTTGATTCCTATTTCAGTTATACTGGTTCTGTTGTTGCTAGGTTCACAGGAATGAAGCCATGAGCAAAAGCTATCTTTGTATATTATAGCTTTTATCTCATTGTTGTGTAAGCTCTAAAACTGTGAAGTTTATATCTAACACTGTCACATTTATGCTATGGCAAAAAGGTATGCTCGCTGTCGCCTTAACTCATCGCATATCACACACTGTTATTCTGGTTGATTTATCACTTACTTGTACTAGTAGTATTAGTTATAATATCATTGCAATATTCCATTTGCTTTTTGTTACATCCATACTTATGAAGGATATTGATTTTAATGTGCTTAATCAGGGATCAAAATGAGGAAATCATCAAATACTATATTTGGACAAAAAGAAATTTCATATATAATATTATTATCTGTTGCCTGTAACTTTGTTCGCATGGTGGTCTAGAAACATAATGTTTTAAAATGACATGAAAGCTGTCATTAGTTTCTTCATTGTTGTTCATTACCCATAGACAATCTTAGACGTCACATCATGGGGTCTTTTCAAAGCCACAATGTTTATAGTGATACATCTTCCTTTTGATAACTTTATTGATTAAAAAAAATAAGGAAGTATGCATAGTTGAATACATTTTTTTCTGTGACACTCGCATTGTTAAAAATCAAATTATAGGTAGGTACTATTTGTCCATTTGTTCATTCGGGTATTTCAAATTCAAGAGAGGGAAAAATTTGACTTCCCTCTCTGTCTAACCTCTGGGTAATTTAGCGTGATGAATTGTGTCCTATATGAAACAGTAGATTACTGCTGATAAAACAAAAAGCTTTCAAATCGGTCAATAGGTTTTTAGTGATGCGTGAACAAACAAACAGTCAAATATACAGATAAGCAGACAAAAATTTTAAAAGCATCAATTGATGTGTATAGTATATACTAAATAATTTTGCAAAAAAATTTTAATATACAGATTTGCTTTCCTTATAATTTTATTAAAAATATAGACACTGCGCATTATATCAGAAATTTGTGTTTCACAAATTAACTAATGTAATTATTGTCCCTAACCCATAAATCTATCTGTGATATCTCGATTAATTAGATTATTTGCATCTTCCAAACAAGACAAGGATGGAATTGTGTCGTGACAATGACAATATGCCATTTCAACAATGTGTAAACAAATTTTCTGTTTAACTTGTGTACATGTTTTTAAGCCATAGGTATATTGTAATAAAGTTAGTTGTCTTTTCTCTTTGAAGTGTCTGTTCTTCTAGTTATAGATTTCATTGTCATTTTAAGGATGTTGGAATGGTATAACTTATGGTGGTGTGTATTTCTTCTAATTGGTATCTGTTTTAACTAACTGCAGTGACACCATTAAAAGAAGCATGGAAATGGAGTTTCGGTCCTCGCCTATCATCCGTCATAGACAAGACCCTGATTTCTGGAGCGGTGTCCCCACTGTTGATCACGCTCAACATGGACTATCTCCACGATTTGGAGGTATTTAATTTCACCTAACCATTTGTGTTCTTGCAGTATAATTTATAAATGTAAAAATAAAAATTTCAAATTTAATACACTAAATCTAAGCATACTTGTATTTGTTTATGAAATTACATATTTAAAATTTGTCAAAAACATTTAAACCTAAAAAAACATAGTACTTTGTAGATATGTTCATAAATGAAATGTCACAGTTTTTAATATGATGATATGAGTCATATGGTATTGCATTTTCAAAAGATGCAGTATTATTTGTTTAATCCAATTAATTTCAGAGCGGATACATCATCAATCTAGTAATAGACTCGTGCTCACTCAAATACAGTTTAAAATATAGGTTATGCAAGGTCAGAATTTTGCAGAAAATGTTACCGTGTGACAAAGAATTGTATAAGTACATAAATATTATGAATCACTAACATATTTTATATGTAAAACATATGATCCATCTTATAAAGCGTAAGTTGTTGTTGAGGATTCAATGGGAATTGTCAAAATCAACACTTTTAATTGTTTAGTGTTGATTTATTTTCCATATAATTTTACAAATAAACATTATTACATCATTGATTATTTTTTTATCGCATGATTTAAAAAGCAACTCTCAACACACAACATCCCCTATTGATTGTAATCAATGTCCAAAGTTAGTTTGCGGTGATACCTGAACTAGTGATGTGCATACCTGAATCAATATTATCGTCAGCTATTTAATGTTAGATTTTCAAAATGAATCACCTGTTATCAGTGTCAATCAACAGCCTTCACTAGGTCTACTAGCATTATAGGTATGAGAGATTTGTCCCTAGAACAGTCGCCAATACGCTTGCGGCGGCGTGGCGATTGTGGCATGTGCTCTGTCACAAACTATATTTGTGTGTGTGTGTGTATGTTTGTTTTTTTGCATGCATTTGGTATGAGAATAAGTATCTGTAGAGTACTCTTGTTATCTCTGTGATAATAACTCTACCTGTCTATGATTTGGTGTCTGTTTATAACAGATATTGATATTTTTGATTGGATCTTAATATGTAATGTACTTTTGGAGGTCAGAAAAGCCTCAAAACTGACAGGAGGCGATGTATTGATAACCGAGTGCGACGGATTCTGTGATGGAATTCATTATATTTTCAGGAGCTAGAGCTGCTGAAGGCGATGACTCCATCAGTGTTCGAAGAGCGCAGCAAACAGAAAAAGCGCTTCTGCACAGAGTTCACTCGGCGTGCGGTAGATGTGGCATTAGAGAGTTTGTCGCTGGAAGCGCTTAAAAGTAAATGGGATGTACCGACGCCGCCCGCGGCCGCAAAGTGCGTCAGTGTCATTGCCGCGCATGCGCCCATCTACATCGGAGGAAGGTTGTTAATATTGTTGGGTTTTTGTTGCCCCACTCAAAGCATATTTCCGCCACAATCTTTTATTCACATTGAGGGGCTTGGTTCTAAATTGAAATTATTTAGAGATATAAAACACATTTTGGAATAGCTTACTTTTTATATATGTTAATTTTAAATTTATGTTGATTGAAAATATGTGTTTAGTTAATGTGGAAAATCAATTTTAGAAATTGTAGTTACATTCTAAATATAAATAGTGTTGATTTATGATATATGTATATTCATATTTTTACTATGGAGATTGATACATCATAAATTTTAGCTCTAATTTTCTAGTTTATGTACAGTTATTGAAATTTGTATGTCTAACTAATAACTAAAGATATTGATCTCGATTGATGCCAATGCAAAAAAAAAAAAAAAATTTGGCATGTAATCTCTAAGTAAGCTTGACCCTGCTTAAATTCAAAGCATATAAATAAAAAAGTATACTTATATATTTTTCAAATAATCTTTATATTAAAATTATGTAGATTGATGTGCTTCCACTTGCATAATCACAGACAGAATAGCATAAATTTTTAATGTCAATTCCCATGCCTAGTTGGTGATTATTAAACATTTTATGTCTCTAACATAATTTAAATTATTAAAATACTGCTATGTTTAATTTCAACAATATTCATCTTAATTTAGTTATCTAGTATAATCCTAATGATGACATTGTACATGCATAAATGCGCTGTTCGTTCACATTTATAAACATCTCGGGGCGAAGTCGATGTAACATTAATATCGAACAGGTACAAAGTCATTTTAACATGCCTTGATGTTTCTAATATGGATAGGTACCCAATAACATGCCAATTTAATACCCAATCAGGTGATGATCATAATCATGTAAAAGAATGAGATGTCTATACAAGACATCTCATTCTTTTACATGATTTATAATATACATTTTAATTTTTCTATTTTACAATTCAAATGTAATAAATTGTCTATGTCACTTATTATTACGTTTGATTTAAGTGCAACTATTTTTGTGTAGTATTGATATTTTTAATAGGTACCTTAAAACTGCAGATTTCGGTTAATTTCAGACTTTGATGGCCCCTAAGTATACCAAATATTGAGTTTAGAAATTCAACTTCAGTGTCTTCTTTTTTAGAGAATTTCATATCTTACAAGAATATATTGAATGCAAATTTTTATCTCAAATGGTTCAAAAGTTATAGCATTTTTAGTGTAAAAAAAAATTCACATGTTATTTAAATGGGAAGTTTCAAATGCCCATCGGCACATTTTAAAATTGAGCTAAAAATTTTTCTAAGCAGAAGAATTTTTTTCTCGGTAAGTAGGTCCTTTTTTAAGCCATAAATTTGATAGGTCATTTTTTTTTAGCTCACCCTAATGTGCGCATAAATATTAAATTGTTCATTGATATATTCTAGTTATATTGTGGTCATGCAGATACATAAAGCTGAGCCGCCAGCTGCCGCAGACGCCGTGGGTGCTGAACGGCATCGTCATGATGAAGGGCTCTGTTCAGGAGATAATCTTCAAGCCCATCGTCAAGTTGTACAAGTGAGGTTATATGATGTTAAACATCGACGTGTGTATTGTAGAGATTCTATTCTGTGCATGAAAATTAATTTGTAATTTAACTTTATGGACCCCATCTATTCCTTAGTATCCACATTTAATACTTGTATCAAATTGTCTTACATCATTATTGTTTTTATTTATGGTTATAACTTATTTTTCCACTTAATAAGTCACTGCTTTTTTAAAAGTAATCAGTTGTTCTTTACTTTTATTTCATGTAATATTTGTTTTTAAATAAATGAGTTGTTTATTAATATTTATAGATGTCTAAAAGCTCATATAAAAAAAAATATATTTAAAATTTTGTTTATAAAAATAAATTGGCTATATATTTACAAAAATGTAATTTGTGGATGCAAAACATTATTAATATGTCTAAAGTGTGTGATTGCCACAATATAAATATTAGCATTAGGTCACAATTTTTATATACTCATTGTAAATGTTAGTGATTTTTTTATGGATGGTATAGTAAATGTATACACTTATGTAATACAATTCCTACATAAATAATAGTGTTAAATAATAATAAATTTAAATATATTACAACCTGGTTTATGAAAAAAAAAGATTACTATTGTGTTAATGAATAATGGTAACCTTTGGACATCGATGGAACAGACATAAGAATGACTTTAAAAAAATAATGAGCTTCAAGAAATTTCATAAGTTCCTCTTATTGTAGCCTCAAATCGATGTAGTCGATGGTAGTTTCATTTTGTTACTTAGATAACTCAGATATTCATATTATGCCTGCAACTCTTGCATACATGGGTAGGTCCCGCAGCACATTTGTCTCATCCGATCATTGCAAACTGTGTCCTCTTACAAATGACATCCACCGATTGGTCTAACTAAAATAGGGCCATCTTAAATGTTTTAGATGCCGCCCCTAAACATATAATGTAGATGACTGTGAAGTGCGACGCACGCACCGAGGGTTTGCAGGAATACAGGCTAGTTTATATTCATAGAAATAGTTATATAAAATAAATAAATACACTGGACAAGTGCAAATAGGCCTCATAGCCTGAAGTTTCCATACAAACTTATTATGTATGTAGATATTTCATCTGTCAAGAGTGTCTATGATTTTTGTCTATTTTTGTGATTCGTGCTGATGAAATATTGGTCCCAGCAGTTCTAATTTTTGTTTTTTTTTTCAAAATAGTTTTTAAATAATCAAATTTTTGGAAACCTTAAAGTTTCACATTCATCACGGTCTATAAACTGATTGCAAATTAGTTTATAACAAAGAAATTTTTTTTTTACATGTAATATAACTTACACTCTAAAATCATGATTATAGGCCAATGGGAGGTATCGCATAGGTTTTTATTTATATGACCCCATATATTTCTGACAGATCTGGATAGACAGACAGATGGACAACAAAGTGATCTCATAAGGATTACTTTTGAGATACGGACTCCTAAAAATGATAATAAATTTATCATTCACCAGTACAGATGATCCACTGCAAGGTTTCGACGAAAATCGGCTAAATTTCATCGCGTCCGGTCGCGAGGACGTGGACGTCAGGTGTTTAGGCGGAAGACCCTTCGTGGTGGAACTACTCGATCCTCACTTTACTCCTGATGCTGATCAACTCAAGCAGCTGTGCCGGGAGGCCAGCGAGAGCGGGGATGTCATAGTTACAGAGTTGAAGATGGTGTCTAAGTAAGTGATTTAAAATATCACATTTTATTTTTTATATTACTCAATAATTAAATGTGTTTGTATTACACCATAGATTTACACCAGTCTTTAAATATTCAAAAGTCATGGTGCCACAATTTTAGAATTGTTCGATTGACAGAAAAATGATAAGAGCTAGTTTCACTCACGCAGAGCGACAGATGTGCGACATAAGCTATTCCAATTAGGGCAAACAATTTCTCTATGCAAAGAACTGTATTCCTATTGAGTAACTAATTTTTTTTATAAGAAAAAAAAAGTACTAGATATAATTTGCTTTAGGAGCCTCCGTGGTTGCATGGTCTAAAAGTAAATCAAATTAAATCATTCAAATCGAAAATGTCTTTATTTCATAGGTAATAGAATTAGACTTGTAATAAGTCATTATTGTATTCTTTTAGTATTAACATTACATCTCATTTTGGAATGCTGATATTCACCTTAAGAAGAATAGGTAAGAAACTCGAGGTTTGCTCTTTTTTGCTCAAAGATACAGGATAAATCAATAAAACTAGTACATTTCAAAATTACATGAAACAACCTGATAGCCATGTAATTCAATCACACAATTTTTTTTTCATTAATATATTCAGATTCACGTGTTTGGCTAGTTTGAGTTGATAGCTTAGGCTACGTATGGCGATTTCTTGCTTAACGGTTTTAAGCCTTAGGTCTTGCAAAATATACTTATTTTGGATGCATTTTGGTATGTTGAACATAGATCGGATAGCTTTGGTTTGAAACCTTTCTAGGATCTCTATGTTGCTGTTACTTGCTGTCCCCCAGAGCTCAATACCATAAGTCCAAACTGGTTTTAATATTGACTTGTAAATTGCCATTTTGCTTTCGTTGTTTAACTGTGACTTCCCACCGATCAACCAAACACGTGAATACTCTAGCTTCTGAATTGTCAGGTACTGGAAGTACACAACACACTAGGCTGAGGAGGAATAGTGTACCTAATCTATCACTAAGATTTACAAAGGAATGGTGAGAGAGGCCAATGGGATTTTCCTCACTGAAAATAAGACAGATTGCAGACACCTGTCAAACAAAGATAGCAGCTAAATGTTCCCAAACAGATTGCTGTGTTGAGCAGAATAAACAAACAAAAAAAAAAAAAATATATTCAGATACTGCATAATAACCCTTTACCATTCAACTTTTTTTTTAATGAAATTTATAAGATTGTGAAATGACAAATTTTGAATTTCAACTGGGACTTTATTGTAAAACCGCATACGTTTCCTTTTAAGTCATAGGTGGGTAACCACGAAAAAAAAGCAATTAAGGTTATTTTGCGTTTGTGATTTTTCCAAATTTTTCAAATGTTTTTGATTAAAACTACTACCAATTTGACTGAAAAATATGTCTTATCTTTCTATATTAGGACAATTAAGTGATTCTGTGATATTAGTATTGTACAGCAATAACATGCACTACAACATAATTAATTTTTTTTTACATAACAATAAATGAAAACGATCAAATTATCTCATTTTTTTATCTGAATTTTCTTGTACGAAATAAAAAAAAAATGACAGAATAAATTTTTCGCTACATTTGTATTGAGGTTTCCCGGACCAAAGGGTGATCGTTTGTCGGTAAGACAGGGACTCGTCCCGCGCCGCCGGTGTCGTCCTTCCCGAAGTCCCGGGGGCGCGGTCGAGATCGTCTATTTGAAACCACAATATCCCCTGCACTCCCGTTATATAGGGTATGATCATATACTTAAGGCGCCTTTTATTACAGACGCACGCGCACCGGCGTTGTGTCACGCTCGTCGTCTACGTTGTGTCGTTCGCTTGCGGTTAGGTTTTTTGTTTCAATTGCATTATAAATTTGGGGGTAGAATGGCGTGAACACTATGGAATATGACGAGATATCTGCATAGTCTTTCAAAGGTTCTATTCATTTTCATACAGCGACATGCCATTTTAAACTACATGTGTTTGTATAGCGAGCATTCTGACATTTACGTAAAAGATCATGTGACTTCCATAGGGGCCTTTATGGGGTCTTAAATTGCTTTTTATGTAAACTCGTAGTCCTATGGGCATGCATAACAGTGATTATATATTGCCGGTTAAAGGGATGACCTGATCTATGTGAAGCAGGGCGAACAGACCAAGAGCAAAACTTATGAAGCCCTCTGCATCAAGCTGTCGCGGACTCGCGACGACCCCGTGAGTATACCTGTGTGTTTATTGTACATAATCACTAGTTGTCCTAGCCCGAATGGCCAAAACTCCATATCATTATTTCTAGTCGTTTTTAACTGAGGCTTGGACAAAATTACTCTAATTTCGTATATATATATATATATATATGAAATTAGAACTGTATATATATATATATATATATATATATATATATATATATATATATATATACACACACAGTTCTAATTTCATATTATATTATATATATACGAAATTAGAGTAATTTTTCTTTGTATATATTATATATATATATATATATATATATACACAGTTAACAGACTGACAGCAGGTTGCCCTAAAAGTAAAAATGTAATAAATAAAATAATCCGTGAGATTTGATTGAAGATGTTATGTATGTATGGACAACCTGTTGAATCACACGGATTACATTTACAAATAACGTTTTTACTTTTGGTTGCAACCCGCTTAAAGCATTATAAAGTCATGAAAGTTCCAGTTGATGGGCAAAATTTTTCAAGTTTTCAGTTCAACAGCCTTTTTGGCTATAAAAAAGTTGGCATGCCTGAAACGAGTTTATTTATGTCTAATTTTAATAGTACCTTGTAATGGATGTCATTATCCATTTTTTACTTTTCACAAAAAGGAAATCGTAAACTATGTTCAATTGTATACCATTGTATTGCTTTTAATTTGGTTAAGTGATTTTAATTAAATTTTCACTGCTTATGCCTATAATACAAGACATTGTCAATTTTTTTAAGGTGTAATAAATATGTTGTTTTTAAGTGCATATTATTTGCAATAGAAACGTAAAATAAAATTTCTCTATACTGATACCTGCACATTGGTTTTATCGAATTTCGATTGAATCAATACATTATTAAAATGGCCCTATTTATTTGCTATCTTTCTTTCTCAGCCAGATGAACCCATACATGTGACTGAAAAGGACATAGAAAACATCAACACCTACACCAACTGCTCGGACGGTAGCTGTAGAGTTGTTCTACAGCAAAAGACTCCGGTCAGAGTGCTCCACAGGAGGCCACTGCTGACCAGAGAGAGAAAAATATTAGAACTCAGTGCCTCAATGGTTTCTGGTAAGGACTAGGATTATAAAAGGTATATTGAGAGTGGAATTTTATTATGTATTATGACTGTAGTCCTTACATCATAAAATTAGGTATACAGGTGGATTATTGAATTATACATCTTTTCTCAAATGTTCGTCATCTCCTTCTTTTTTAGAACAACTTTGCCAAAGTAACTGTAACAAAAATATATGACTGAAAATACACTTATAAATAA
The DNA here is from genome assembly GCA_005406025.1 of Eumeta japonica. Taxonomy (NCBI): domain Eukaryota; kingdom Metazoa; phylum Arthropoda; class Insecta; order Lepidoptera; family Psychidae; genus Eumeta; species Eumeta japonica. The sequence continues at coordinate 75,935 of BGZK01000714.1, forward strand.
TATAAACACAACCCAGTGCTCGGTCAGACTGCAAGCGCGGCCGCGGTCGGTTCGCGGCGTGATGCGACGCGACGAACTTGATTTTACGCTCGGGTTTCGCGAAGTATTATTTTCAAAGAATTTATCTAGTTATTTATTTACAAATGACACTTAATTGTGTCATTGATGTAAAGTTCACCGATGGTATCAGTAAATTAGTCTCTGATTTTCCACATATGTTCCATTTATCTTTTAAAAAACAAGGAAAACTAAGGCAAATTATCGCGTAAATGATACACAGCACGCAATATTACTTGCGGACTCGCAGGTTGTTGACTGTCGGGGTAAGTTTCACTATAAAGTCTTAGAGCCGCAGCAATGTTAACTCTGCAAACCCCCTAACAACAAATCATCTTTGCATATTCGATAGCAGTAAAAATACATTGTTATTAAAGACTTCAATATTAATTACACACAATCTTAGTTTCAAAAACGTCAATATCGTTAACGCAACACTTATACTATTACTCTATACATTTATACTATAACTGTATTATCATTACAAAAAACGTCTTTACCGTAAAAAAATTAAAGCAAAATAGTTATAGCTTATCAATGCAAGTTTGCAACTGATCGCGGCTGTGCGAAGTGGATCATTTGCTGGCTGCGCGTACGCAGTTGGCTACCTAGCCTCCGATCCTGCTATGGCGCGGTACCGCGGACGATGACTTGTACCTACGCGCTATCTGTTGATGAAGATATCAGCAGGTCATTTTTGAATGCATGTTCTAAGCTATTTTTCTCAGAAATGGTTACATCAATGACTATAGTTTCTTTGGCAAAATTGCTTTATAAGGAGAGGAGATTATAAATATTTGTGAAAAGATGTATGATGTAATCCATCCTGTATATTTTTACTTTTAAATTGCTTGGAGTAAGATGTTGTAACTTTGTATCTAATTAAAATATAAGTACCGTCATCTGTCTTTAAATATTGATTAAATAGTGTGATAGATGGTTTTTGCATTATTCACAAAGAAGAAATACAATAAGTATTTTATGACATCTATTCTGATATATAACATTGTATATGTTTCATGCGCGATGTTATTATTAAATGATAATGACAACAGTTTTAACATGGAGTTTCGATGATTTTCAAAAATTGTTTCAACAGTTTTTTGGGATTTTCAAATTAATTGTAATAACAAAAATTAAAATATCCAATATTCTATTGTATGGGGTGTTAATTGGCGGAAATCCATAATTGAATGCTTGTCTGCAACATGCATTAACATGCAGCGTGCAACCCACCGCAGACCCTCGAATCTGTTCTTCCATTACAAATTTCTATCAAATAAATTGAATATTGATTCAAGAGGATTGATGGATAACTATCAAACAATTTTTATGTTATGGCGAGGATGTGCTGATGTGACACGAGACGTGCGTAGAGTTAATAGCGTAACTATTTAGTGGACTAAAATGAACGAAATACTAAGACTTACTTAGGTGTTGGATATCTGTCAATCCTTTCGAATCAATATTCAATTCTTTGGATAGTGATTTGTAGTGGAAGAGCAGATTTGAGGGTCAGCAGTGGGTTGCATGCTGCATGTTAATACTTGTTGCAGCTAAGAATCTAAAATATCAAAGTCTGTAAATTAGAATCATTAGCATTAGTCTGGTTTTCACATCTATCGGCACTCTGAGCAACAGTTACATACATTTTTACATGATTATTTGTATTAATCAAAACATATTATGGATTCCGCAAAGACCATACATTTGAAATAAAAGTCAATGTGCATGTTAAGATTTTTTTATTGCAAAATCTAAGTCTCTTAATTTAAACGAAACAATAAAAAGCAATTGAATTAAATTTAAAATGTACTGCCGTAGCATGTCGGTGACGCGGTGACGCTAACTCATAAGATTTATTAATTCATACAAAATCGCTCAACGCATATAAAGATGTTTTCATATTAATGAATTAATATGTCCGCGACGCGATCTCATAGGATTCAACTTATACAAAATTACCCAACGCCATAAAGGAGATTTTACTGCATTAGCGTGTCGATGACGCGAACTCACCAGATTTCATTCATCCGAAAATTGCCCAATGTACCTCAAGAAGTTTTCATTTGTAATGTTATATGCACCAACTATATTCTGGTACATAAATTGCAAAACTACTAAAAAAATATATATCACAGGACACCCCCAATTGTTCTTGGTGCGGCTGAGGACGGAGGCCGGCACTTACGTGAAGGAGTGGGTGCACGGCGACTTCGGCAGGACGGTGCCCCGGCTGGCCGACGCGCTGCGCGCGCAGGCCGATATACTTGCGCTGGACGTGTGCGAAGTGCACCTGCAATGGCCGCCGCTCGAGACCAACGGTGACAATAAAGAGAAAAAAAGTTATGTTGGTTTTATTTGGACCCGATGATTGATTGATTGAATGTATAGGACTTTTTAAGTTTAAAAATATCTGATAAAGTCAGACATCAATTTTTTATTATAGTCTAAATGTAAGAGTTTAAATAAAAACGAATGAAAGAAATTTCAATAATTGAATTTAATACGATTTGTCAATAAGCGATATTGAACCCTTAAAGTAAATTCAATTTTTTTTTAGTAATTTATACAATAAAGAAAATAAGGAATACTTTGTCTACAGCATATTTATTTGATAATGTGGGTTTTATAGTTAACTTGGTATTATCGGAATGGTCTGGATTTCAATTTGGGCATATTCGTGGTTTCGGGAGGTTTTTGGCGTTAGTTAATTTTATGATGAACTATCAATTAATGCATATTAAATATATAGTAGTATGATCATTTAGAATTACTCTATTTATTCAATAGTGTCATTTTCTCTGCTTCATCGGATTTCTTTGAAAAATTGAATGCCAAGTGAGCACACCCAGAACTACAAAAGTAACAATGGAACTCGCTTTTTCTGTTAAACAATATAAACACTGAAAATGTTTTTACATTGCCTCAATGGGGGCTAAATTTTTAGTGAAGATATGAATTCTCTATGGTGTTTTGAGCTTTAGATCCAAGTTAATAATTGAGATGCCAAAAGATGCGTATGTCTGAAAAAAATTTAAAAAACATAGATTTTTGAGGAAATCACTAAAACTGATAAAAACCAAGTTTCTCATTTTTATATTGAAGACTCACTATTTGGAATGTTATCTTTTTTGAAAACAAAAAAAAAATGTTGGAATTGTGATTTGTTTTAAAACAACCACTTCACTACATTCCACTTATCTATATGATTGAGAGTACTGATGCATGTGAATGGCCGTGTGAGTGCCCATATTTGATTCCCCAGAAACAAAATACACATCACAGGCAAATCGAGTTTGCGTGCGGTAGCAACCCCAAACTTCCCAACGTGCATTATAATTGCGTGTCCGCTCCGTACGAAGTCGCAGGTGGGGAGAACCATATCGACGCCAGCGCTCGCAGCGGATGATTTAGGCGTTTAAAACTTTCGGGCTAGCGAGTACACGTGCATTTTCTAAAATTAATACATAAAAAGAAAATGAAACCGCTAGAGTTGCTCTTTTGTGAACTACAAAAATGCTAACAATAAAGATAAATGTAAATTTTATAAATTTGAGATTGTCAAAACGGAAAACGTTCCAAAGAAATAAGTGCATTGCCGCAGTAAAAAGAATGTTAATACTACCAATGACTTTAATATATTAAAAATAATACTGACAAATTAGACATTAGGAAATTGATACGTTTTGTATAAACAATTAACACTGAAAATGATTTTACGATTGCCTCAGTAAAGGCCTCATTTCCAGTAAAAGTAGGAATTCATATTCTTGCTGTGAACTCGTAAATGAATGATTCGACACTTCAAAAGATGCACACGGATAAGGGTTGCATAAAGATAAAAAGAATTGGTAATTTTATTTTTAATTTATTGATAAAATCGCAAAAACTGCTAAAAATGGTTGTTTTTAGGAGGTCTCTAAGGGCCACTTTTAAACCTATATAGATTTTTCTTTTTTTAGTTTATAATTTTTATATTGAGATTTGATTGTCTATGAAGTATTTTGTCCATTTTCTGAAAATTATGAAAATCTTTATATTAATCGATTTTTTAAACTCCACTCTTTCACGGGTTACGACATTCGACTTTCGTGCCCCCTTTAATTCAAACATTTGGTGGCGCCACAGTCGCGCACGAGCGAATATGAAAATTGTAACTCGGTACAAAAAAAAACACTTCATCGAGTGCGTTACTTATTATATTTTTACACATAGACAATAATATAATAGTTATAAGTTGGTTTTTTTGGCTTGTTCCATTATAATCTTAAAATACAGAATCGACTGCACAATACTTCAACAATTTGTTTGTAGGTTAGTCGTTTGTTGTCATAGACATTGACGTCATGCCAAGAAGCGCGGAAAATGGCGAACGTTTAGAATTCCTAAATCTCTGACATTTTCAAAACGTTTTCTTACCGTATTTTAGTTTTTTTTTTTTATGCTGAATATTTTATTTACAAAAATATAGCGATAGGAGCTACTGTACAAAAAATATTTAAAAAGTGCATATTACATAACCTTCGTAAGTATCGTTTAGAGTAGTACATTGTTGACCATTTTCTGGTAATTTTCAACGTTTTTTCTTTTAAGCTTTAGTACGAGAATTCAAGACATTCGTTTTGTGGACATTATCCAGTTCTAAAACATTCATCGATCAATTTTTATCTTTATAATTTTTATGCTGATATTTGCCTTATATTATACAACTGTTTTCAGTTTTTGACGTGGTAACGTCTTATAAATCGATGAATGCCGCCTGCACGCACGAAAAAGCATGACTCATTGTCGCGTTCCGCCTGAGCCGAGCGCGCGACAATAGAGAGGCATGATTGGCCTAAGCGTTCGGCTTGTGACGTATCTATCTCTTTACTGTATAATTTAAGTAGCAAAATAATTGAATTAACGAGTGCAAATAAATGTTAATTTATTGAAAACATTGTCATTTTCAATTAACTTCTCTGTATTATACAAAATAATGATAATTCACTGATATTAATTATCACGTAAAATTATCGTCCGTAAACCGACTTTATTTCACAATTTACGATTGATATTCTTTAAAAACAATTTCTCCGACTGATTTTCCTATCATAATGAGTTATGTGGATTTTGTTCAATATATTAATACATTACTATTTTTACATTCAACACACCCTATTAATTTGTATATGTCACAGTGATTTCCTTGCGAAAATGTATCCATTTATTGCATTTTTTTTTTGTTGTATTTCCAAAATTATTATTTCCATTTAATAATCGTGAATTATTGTTGTAAAATATAACTCTTTCTCTTTCATAAGGGTATCTCGTCAAATCGATTACTTATAAAGGTTATTTATAACATAGCTGATTCGTCCGGGTATTAAATTTTGAATACATTTAGGGATGTTATATCAAATTATAAACATTGGAGTTCAATGTAAAAGGCATATAAATGTAAACGCATTGACGACTCTTGGGTGGCGAGTGTCAATGGGCGAATTTGACCACCTACTCTGGTGGCTCGCAAACTTGTTTGCCCCTAGAAAATGCTTTGAAAAAGCTTTAAATTGAAAGTAAATCGTTATAGGTACGGATATAAACTTCTAAATTATGGACCTTTGGATATGAAGTTATCCAATCTTTTATCCTAAAATTGTCTAATTTCCCTAAAATACGTCGAGTTTTTTTATCGAATTTTTAAGAAGTATGATTTAATTGAACAATAAATGCATTTAAAGTTTAAGTATTCCCTTGAAACCAACCACATCACACTATCATGCCATCAAATACAATAAAAGAAAGAAGTTATATCTTGCGTGGAGTCCGGCAACTTCAAAACAGCCTTCGCAGCGGACGGGCAGGCGAGGCTGTGGGAGACGCATTGTGCTGTCGTACAGCGTCGCACCGACGCGGACGCCGCACACCCATCGACTCCGGCGCAGGTGACGCGTCACGCCTTGACTCTGAGGGGAAAACAATAAAGAACAACGTTCGTCCATGTACGCGAAATGTTTTTGTGTAGGCCGATGCCGCTTTGTAAAACTGACCGTGTGCGGACCTTCTCATATAATTTGTTGATTATGAACAAAGTTTACTAGTGAGGAGACAAACGATAAAAGCCACTTTTAAAATACTGTTGCGAATTGCGCTCACAAGCTTAATTATTTAAAAAAAAGGCCATTCGGCAACCGAAATGGAAGTAGATTTCATTTTATTTTCATATGTAATTCATATGAAAAATGAAATTTTCGAATTTTCATAATTTTAAAATTCTGTAATTTCTAGACTAGTCGACCGATATGGCTCAAATTTGAACTCGAACTTTGTAATTGTCCATAGAACATGTATGTTGAGTTTCATTAAGATTTTTAAAGATTTGCAAACGCTATTGTGCTGACAAGCCCCGCGTTGTATCTTATATATATGTATATATATATTTATATAAACTTTTGAACTATATGTATTTTCTGACTTAGATCGTCGAGTTAAGTCGTAAACAAGTAAAATTTTTCAAAAGTTGCCTCACGAAGACAAATATAATAGTTAGATTTTTATGAAATGTACTAAAAAACAGAATTACAAAAACAATTCCAGAATAGCAGTTAAGTACCCTATGTTTTTTATCTTTAAGATGTAAACAACTCCCCGCTTGCCCCCCTCGCGAACATGTCATTCATATTTGAGACGCATTTCGATTGTTTAGAATGTTCCAGAGGGCAATAAATATGATTTTTTTATGTCGGGTATGACATGTTTATGTTTTGTTTTTTTTATAAATAAGTTATGACTTGTTTGCATTCAGAGAAAATTCGATACTAGTTGAGATATGTATATATTAGGGTGCTTTTTTTTTTTGAACTATTTTTTTTTTTTCGGTCCCATGGTGAAATTTTGTTGGAAGTACCGAAAAAAAATTGAAAGTTTGAGCCCTTAATATTAATATTAAGTACTAGACCAAGGCGTGTAAAGATTTCCATTTAAAATACATGTAAAACTTGATTTTTTTCTTTTAAATTTTATAACTCAGAGACATTTAATGAGATTATCTCGCCCAAAGACAGGTCTTCTTCAGAATTTAACGCTCTACAAAAGTCTCATTACAGTAAAGTCATAACTTCCACCTAAGGGTAGTACAGGCCCCTAAACCTAATTTTTCCATAAAATTCGCGTTTTTGATTCACCTCGTAAACAACACTAGCTACGGAAAATTGTAATGACAAACTTGTAGGAAATTTTATTTCCTACAAGAAAATCTTTGGCACCAAATCGTTAATATTAATACTTTTTGAGATATAGAGATTTTAAGTTAAAGTGGTATGGAATTCTTAAGTTAAATTGTTAAATAAATTAATTTTACTATAAATTGTCATTTAAATCACCGATTATTTATATTTTACATTACAAACGATTGATTTTTAGTGCCTTACAACCTAATTTCTTCATTTGCTGACAACAACATCAGTGACTTTGTGACTCCAAACTCAACGATCATTTTAAACAGTTTGACCTTTCTTATGAATTTATAAATACTGAACAACATACTTGGGAATCAAATCCTGATTACCAAAAATGTCTTGACACATTTAAAAACTTGAAAGTGGTAAATGATATTGCTGAACGAGGAGTCGCCCTTACTCAAAAATTCAATGAAGCTTTAACTCATAATGAAGATGAAAGACAAAAAATTTTTCAAACAGTACAAAATCATCGCTCACAGTATCCATTGTGCACAAAATCAACTTACTCGAGGAAAAATGTTTTATAAAGTACAATAATTGTGTTTATAGATGAGACTTTACTTAAAATTAGATTTTTTGTTGTTTCCAACATTTTTGTAATTCAATGAAAACATCATTAAATGAATTGTTTTTTTTTAATGAAAATTGAACTTGAATATAGTCATTTTATTAGCAACTATTTATTTTGATGAAAATTTACAATTTATAATAAAAATTGATAATTTAACAATTAAGCTCAGAAATCCATAGAAATTCCATACCACTTAAACTTAAAATTCCTGTATCTCAAAAGTATTAATATTAACGATTTGGTGCCAAGACTTTCTTGTAGGAAATAAAATTTCCCAAGTTTGTCATTTACAATTTTTCCGTAGCTAGTGTTGTTTACGAGGTGAATCCAAAAAACGCGAATTTTATGGAAAAATTAGGTTTAGGGGCTGTACTACCCTGTAGGTGGAAGTTATGACTTTACTGTAATGGAGACTTTGTAGAGCGTTAAATTCTGAAGAAGACCTGTCTTTGGGCGATAATCCAATTAAATGTCTCCGAGTTATAAAATTTAAAAGAAAAAATCAAGTTTTACATGTATTTTAAATGGGAAATCTTTACACGCCTTGGTCTAGTACTTAATATTAATATTAAGGGCTCAAACTTTCAGGGATTTATTTTTCGGTACTTCCAACAAAATTTCACCATGGGACCGAAAAAAAAATAGTTCAAAAAAAAACCTAGTATATATATATATATATATATATATATATATATATATATATATATATATATATATATACATGTATCTGTATCGAAGCTTGAGTGGTGGCAATCAGTATTATTTCTGTGACTAGCGAGTTCTCAAGTCAAGTGCGATTATCTAAAAGTGTTTAAGTAGTTCCGTGGCCATTTATTGTACCTGAGAATTGTTCAATATTGGTTCTGCTTTTCTGTGTTCACTTTTCATCTCGTCGCAACCCACAAAACCCTAAAGAGTCATTTCATAGTAACTCTGTAACGAACGAAGAAAACTGTGTAAAAGCGTTCTAATATTTATTTCGAAATTGTTTTTGCATGTGAAGATACAGTTGCAGATGCAATTGGATATATATAATATGAAAGTTAAAAAAAGGAAATTGATTTAGCGTGTATGAAATTATGACAGCAATAAAATGTATGATAGCCAGGAAAGCTGCCAATATGATAGGTAGATAGGGTTACGTCAAAGATGTTGAGAGGCGCGGCGGGGGGATGGTTCCGGCCCTAGAGTAACTAATGATGGTGGAAAGCCGTCATTGTACCCCCCGATAAAGGAAAAGGCTCACGCACAAATTACCGCCTTGTACGCGCTCTCAGCGTCGTTGACAAACTGTATGCGAAAATAATTCTTGAGTGGATTGTGAATAAGACCGAAAGTGATATATGATATGTACAAATGGGATTTCGAAAAGGGACTATCCAAGATTTGTCCCTGCGTTTTTTGCATTTTGATATATATGGAAAAACTTATGATAGAGCGGAAAGCGAACTTATGATAGAGCGGTCTATAGAGTACCCTATTCAAGGATGAGAGGTAAATAGCGGATCGATAAGGGCACTACTACAGTCTCTATACAGAGGCTCCATTGCCAGCAGTGACCGGTTTGACATCCGTAAAGGTTTAAGACAGCGATGTGTACTACCGCCGTGGCTATTCGGCCCTTAGCCATCTGCTTGATTTGAAAGGGTATGATTGTGGGTAGGCAATGGAAGTGAATTGCCTATCAAATGTAACACTGGCGTTGTCGGTTTGCGAGTTGCGTGGGATGGTAACCAAAATGAATGATTCTATTGAGAAAAGAGGTATGGTAGTAAATATCGGCGAGACTAAGACCGTGGCGTTTAAAAAAAGTGAATGTAGAAGATCCCTGTTGAAAACATCCAATACAGTCCCATACAAAACAATATAATCTGCAATGGCTTATATGTAATCTATCTGGTAGAAAAAATTTCCAGATAGAGTTAAATTTGGAATCTATATGTAAGTCCATCATAGTAAGGTCTCTTTATTGGACTTAATGGGATTGTAATGTTATTTGTATTTGTATGGATCCTAACTGCACCTTACCTGTAGGTTTGTATCCGTTTTTATCGTAAGTCCATGTGGACATAAAAATCAATGTGGATTTCCGAATACGAAATAGAAAATGTTTTTGATGCTTTTTAATGACAATTCCACAATCGGAAAAAATTATGTATTCTATATGTAAATCCAGATAAGAACTCTGCAGACATATAAGTTCCATTAAACTTTCCGTTTCGTCCCTTCGAAAGTTCTTATGGGTATGGATATGGATTTGCAGCGACAAAAGCATATTAGATTCCAATACATTAATTTCTTATTAGAATCTATTGGCTGTTTTCAACAGGCATATGAACGCGATATCTGCATAGCTGAGAAAGTTGAACAAGCATGTATACATACTTAGTTTGCTCACAAATGAGGGCAAACATGAAAAATATATTGAAGGGGAGCAAATACGGAAAATAAAGTACATCGTGTCCTCGCTTGCTGTTATGAATGGTACAAGTTCTTCACGACAAGAGCGTTTGGCTATTAGTAATGAGATGCTAATCCTTACGTTTATATATGGTAGTGAAAATTGAATACTGCAGACGAAAAAAGGAAAGTAGAATCAATGCAGTGAAGATGCTATCCCTATGGAATGTCTTAAAAAGTAGACAGATATGGAAACAGAGTTGGAGAACGATGTGGTCTGAAAGAAGTCGTGGTGACTAGAGTAGAGAAAGGCATGTTGCGGCGGTATGAATGTCTGGCAGAGATGGATCAAAGTAGACTGGACAAGTAAATGTTTAGAACTAGAAAATGGTCGTTCTTTAGAACAGCCAAATTGTAAGCGCTTAAAACTGGCAATTTTGAACGAAGCAATCGACACTTGTCAATGAAACAAGAGAGATATGTAAACATCGTATACCATATAAGTTTCAATTAAAATTTAGACCCATCAAGCAGATGCTGATATCATGATACTTCCTTGCGATACATGGATAGCTTACTTGTACATAGATTTTACATTTTATCGTTTTCACTGGTATTCTATTATTTAATTTATCAACTCAACGATCCTCCGACACGACGACGCTCGTATCAAAATATTACCCCCTGCTTATATTGAACTTAAAATGTCAACAGTTATTATGTCTGTATTTTTTAAACGTATTGCTAATGTCGATTTTTTTAAGTTTTATCTCTTTGTTTTTTTTTTTATTTTATATGTTACTAGTAGACACGCTACGATTGACAACTGTCCATTAGTTACGAGGGATTATAATGCAAAAGATGGTTTATGATCAAGTTTACATGACCTTAACTTGCATGAAGAGCTTGTAGGATGTTGCTATTTGTGATTTCAACCAAGGAAAGTTGTTTAGTATTCCTCATGACAGACTGGTTTTAGCACTAAAGCAAAGCAGAATTTCAATATCTCAATTCTGTGCTAATTATTGTATTTTATTGTTTAAAATATTTTAGCATTTAAAATACTTTGCAAATCTGACTTGAAGTTACTACCAGTAATTAAAGTGCATTAAACACCATCATCGTATTTACCTTTGTTTTGTTTTTGTACTCTGTAGTATACTACACTATTCTAGAATACTGTATTCAGCACTCTACTTCATCTCATCAAACAGTAATCATTCATGACTTGATTCTTTTTAACCACCTCTCACGTTCATAGCTCCGTGCCGTGCACCGCCTGACCTTATTGTAATCAGCGCAGGACATTGAGCGAGCGGAATCGGTGTTCACTTAGATCGAGACAGATTCCAGAATCAAAACCGGGACTGCGATTGAAATCGTAATTGCGACAGTTTGAAATCGAGAGCAGGAACGGGACTAGAATCGAAAATGGAATAGCTATTGGAATCACGATTGAGAGCATGGTAGGTCGATACACAAGATGGAGGAATTCATGTTATGGCCGCAGGTGGAGCCGCGGGCGGAAGCTAGTCTGTCTATCTATAAATCTAATAATGGAGACCACTCCAGTGAGCCCGAACACAATATATCTGCTGTAAATTGGTGAGAGGATTATGTGTCCAGTAAACTCCAGGTGATGCTGTAGCATTAGTTGAAAGTTATGATGTTCTAATATCATTGAAGTAACAGAAAACTGAATTTGACTCGGTTGGATCTGTGGAGAATGCTTACATCCATTCATCAACTAGAGAATAGCTGATAATACGGCTGAATAGATTTTCTTGAATTGTAGCTAAGAACACTCTGGATCAAATCATCTTTCACACAAGAACTGCTAAATCTTAATTATTCAGCCGTTTGGGAGCTACGATGGCACAGACAGACACGCATATATATAGTACATAGATACTATCAAACTTATAACACCCCTCAGCTTCCGTCGGAGGTTAATAATATATTGAATCAGATCTCAATATCAAAAATTTGTCACTTTAATTGATTTTAATCCTATCACTGCTTTTATAATTGCCATACCCTATTTCATATAGGAGTTTCGCACGTCTTTCTAGAAGTTGTTCGAATCCTGACTTCGGGAGCAAATATATACGTTTATGACTTAAATAAATTAAACCATTCGTTCCGTGTGTCGGAGAATAAATTAAGTCGTCGGCCTCGGTTGTTATGGTTTCGGTAGCTCCAAGCCGCTGAGATCTGAAGGTTCAAAGTCCAAGTGTCTCAATCTGAAAGAAGAAGATTTTGGATGAACAGATCCCAGCAATGGGTTGATTAACCTTGTATTAAAACTATACTGGTCGTATTACAGATGAATGTATGACGCGCTCTAATTAGATTTCCACTGAAGTTTGATGTATTGTCTCAACCGGTGAGTCAGGGTGCTGCCGGTGCGCGCGCAGCTCGGCCTTGACAATCACTGATTTTCCCTATTCGCGTAAGTTACATTCGGTTTTCCGCGTCATAATGCGTGTATTAATTATGAAAACATAACGTCAAGCGTCAATAGAAAGAATTTATTGCCGATCACTCATGCTTGTAGTAGTCACCGTTATTAAACTTTCTTTTCGGTTTTGTTGATTAGGTGTATCCAGCGCACTTTGTAGTCAACCATCAACCAAAAACGTCAGTCTGTGGTTGATGATTTTCTTCATAGTTTGTAAAGGGTAACGCGATCGGGTGGCTTTTGTTGTCGTTACAAAAAAGTATTAGTCACATTACGTCAAGTCTTCGAAATGGAGCCTATTCACGAATGGTGATAATTAAAATAAAATGATAGTGAATATATTGTTATTCGATTTGAGTCATGAATTTTCTTGAAGGCCAAGCGTTACTTTTCGTTGTGGTTTTTGAAGAGACGGTTATTATCTTTTGAAAAGACGTTAAATAAAAAAAAGAATACCGAGTTCACCCCCTTTTGGAGTGACAGAATCTCAACGAGAAAGGGATTCAAAGAGAAATGCTATGGCATTGTCTAAGCATTTCGTCATGTCAAATGACAATGCCAAAATTTGTCATTGACAGTCCCGCGCTGCGACATCCAGACCTTGGTCGCCAGTCGAAGACCTTTCTTCCCCAGCAGTTATCGGTTTTACGAGCGACTTGGCCTACCCACACCCCACCTTTGTACACTTGTCGTTCCTAATATCGTAGGCGTTGAAACCGTTTGGTAATTGTAAAGCGCGATTTGCACCTAACTCTACCTACCGATCCATTATAAAGTATTTATAAACAATAAATAACTTAGTTTAAATGTAATTTCAAACTGCAAATAAATAATAAATAATCTACAAGTAATTTAAAAAATGAATGCTGTAACAAAATAAATGTAGTAATAAATTAAAAAGACCATAAGTTATGGCATTGATTCCTGCGACATTTCTACGCGGACCGCGTCTCCAAACGATTTCATGTTATTGACATCGTTCTTCTGAAGTTTATCAATCAAATACGATTTCAGAAGGTTACTCGCACGGTTAGTGACCCAATTATGAAAAGGCTTCCTGTTCAGTGTTTCGTGATTCATAATCAAACGCCTCGAAAAGTCCACGAAATTCTTCAGTCGCCCGCGCGCTTATATTTCGCGCATGCTCAAAGGCATCTCAATTTTTTTCAAAGAGCTTAAAACCAACATCGATTGTTAAGCGAAGCCGTGTAAAAGCAAACAGCTTTTTGGACATTAAATTATTGCTATAAAAATGTAGTAGAAATTGATTTAGGATCGACTTTTAAAAAATGATACTTAGTGTCAGCATTACAGATATATAGGTCTAAAGTTAGTCCAGTTCCATTTACTACCGCCTTTGAATATTGGAACTATTCTGCTTTCTTTCATCAGATCAGGAGACATGCCATCATCCAAACACTTATTAAAAATAAACACCAAATATGAGGTATACAATCAATAATGGTGTTTGCAATTTTAACTGACAGATCATGGAGATTAGCAGTATTTTTTGTATCCAACGACTTAAATGCATCAATAACGTCTTTCGAATTTACAAATTGCAATCCCAAATTGATGTTCATAAGCGGAATATTTTCCCTCAGCAATGTTCAGGAAGAGCGGGAGATGAATTATCAAAATTGTGTTGTCAGTAAAAAAAAAATTTAAAGGATTCAACAAAAACTGTTTTTTCAATTTTATCATCTACGTAGCACGTATGTGCTGACCCGAAACACACTTGCACCGAAGGCTTTATAGTTTCTCATAGAGATGGATGTTAAATAAAACACGTTATATTCTTCTATAGGCTGGTGAGGCAAAGGAGAGCTCATTCATCTTCATTGTGTATGGAAAATAATAAACAGATAAGTCAAAAAGCGAAACAAACACTTCGGCGATAGCGTCACTATATAGTATATCAGTAAATTTAAGATAGCGCGTCTAGATGCTTTGAAAGTAGGTTTAGTAATTCCCACTGTTGACCAATTACTAAACCATTACTTATTTATTTTGGTGATTCTTGTTATATAACTCATTGGAATCATCATATAATTCTAGTTCCGGAAGCCTTTGTGATACTTTTTCTAATTTCAATTAACCATTTTTCATTCCCTGGTATACATGTTAAACCTTTTTTTCAAATTTTTCTGAGCGGTAGCTTAAAATAAGCTAATTGCCAACTCTAATCTGATTTTTAATTACGTATTAATAATAAATTTCTGATATGTTTAGAAATTTATGTATATATTATCAAGACATGTCCTAGAGCCACATGTGATTCTTGAAGATTCCAAAAAGAGATTTGACAAATTGTAACACTTCCATAATCCTGCCACGATTGATGAAATCTACTCCACATATTACAATGTATTTACTTTTGCCACTTATACAAGGTTCGTTCCATCATCGATTCAAATAACTTGTAAGAAGAATGAGAGGGTCTGTGCACTCATCGATCCGCTCGGCAGAGAAGTCGATCTTTCCTTGGACTATACCAGTTCTTTCCTTAACTTTTAGATTATTTCAGGTGACAATTAAGGAACTGTCATTTGATGAATTCTCTCTGCTGAGCGGAATAACCTCGAAACCTGGTGATTAAGAAAGAGAAGCTGACCGTTTCTGAGCCAATGTTCCGTAATGCATAGTATTATTCCCACTGTCCGTGAACACCATAACTTCCAGCTTCTTTATTCTTCATGCCCTGGATATTTTAGTGCACGAAGTTGAGAATCCAATTATTGAAATCATTATTTCTGATCATTGTATTCTTTACATTAGGCGTGTATTGTTATGATAGTATATTGACTTGATCTGTTAGAACAATAAAGTCACTCTCTGTTTTCTTAACAATAAGTGTTTTAAAATTCAATGATCTAGAATCTGTAAATTTCATTTTGCCGAGAAAACTCTACTTATTCTGGTTTACTAAATTAGGGTTTCTCTCTTCGAAGCAGCTCCTTCAAATCCACAAAGCTACAAACTCGAAGAGTTTGCCCAATAAGTTCAAAAGATTAGCCCAACAAGATCCTTTACTTTGCTGTGAAAATCGCTTTAAGACAGGTTCAGCCGTTCCAAAGATTGTTCCAAACAAACAGACAGACAAACATACAAACGATTTTTAAAATGGTAATAAACTACATAAATTTTAAAATCACAGACAGACACTTTAATTTTGTTTATATGTATAGATAAAACGAATTGACTGTATTTAAGTTTGTATGCCAACAAAATACGCTCCAAGCGTACTAAAATGTATAGAAGTATTCGAAGTACGAGTATGTCTAGTTACTATGCATACTCACAATAAGTTTTCCAATTTATCAAGGACGTCATCAACGCACCTTAGTAATACGAACTTCAGACTTTACCTAACTGTCTTACATCAACGAACAGTCAACGCAAAATATACCTAATGCAATGAATTTTCCATAACTTACTTGCGGCTTTGTGCAACAACAAAGCGATAGAGTGGTTTACCGTGTATTGTCTCTGATGAGGTATGATTAACCCAGGGGTTAGCGTAATTGCCTGACCACGATGAAGGAATGATTTCTTTATTGTCATAAATTCTGTTTGTGATTAATCAAAGGCGATGATGACTCCAGGTCTCGGCTATCAATCGTCCCGTTCTTTCATTTGGTAGAGCAGAGAGCTTCATTAGGAATTTCTTGCCGGTTTTTCGGGTTTTTGTATTTGATATAAGGGCAAGGTCTTCAATACACCAGAATTATCTCTTTGATGGTCCAGGAACTATATTACCTCTAAATATAGCCCATCTTTGAGTTCTGTTCACGGTGTGGAATTGGTTGGTGTATTATGAGAGGTGCTGTACGCTGCTTCTTTGGGATGATGGCTGGGTGTAAGAACAGAATTTATATTTTTTTTTATTGAAGTTGACCTCTTTTGGCACATCAGGAAAATCTGATCCATTGATAGGAATATCTTTTGGATTCGTGGTACAATGTGACTCGGCGATGTAATACATAATTCCGAATGGTGTGCAATTACATATCTGTCTGTCGCCGAATGCAATTAAGTGAATAAGCACGTGTTGTAAACATAGCATATGTTCAGCTATCACAAATATATAATTGTATAGGTATTTATACACTCAAGTATTTGAAGGCTGATAATACACTGTGAAAATTGTTGTTCGTATTCATAATATTAATATACGGTGCAACGCACGAAACTCTGCTTCTGTGAAGTTGGTCATGAAAGCGTCGCAATGGCCTAAAATAGGAACGCGGGAGAGAAGAAGGAAGGGTCGGGGAGCCTTGAATCTGCGCATTACATCATTCACGGGCAATTCAGAGCGGCAGAATTTCGTGCGTTTTACTTTACTAGCGTATAATTATTTTTATTGTGAAAATTCTGTAACAAGAACTGAAGTTATGTTTTTTCTTTGAAATAATAATAATCACTAAAATTATATTTTTTTAATGACACAAAATTAAGAGCAATCAAATAAATTCTCGATTTTTCGTTAATAATTTTCGATTTAACAACAACCGGCTTTTTTTATTTACGCCGAACAAGTGTAACTTTTTACGTCCATACGAATTCATAACACAACAAGAACCCGACGGTGCATCGCGGCACTCCGCACAAAGGTGTAGGGCGTGGCCGGCCGAGTGCAGTGTGCAGCCCTCTGGCTGTTTTAGAAAGAAGTGCAGCGAGGCCGGTGCAGTGCCGCGGTGAGTCACCCCCCTCGAGACGCGCCGCTGGCAAACCGGAAAACCTGTTTGTTTATACCAGCGACGATAACGTATTTCATGCTTAGATTTTATGATTTATTTATATTGACGTCGCCGCTCGGCCGGCCGCCGACAGGAAAAATTCTTTGTTATGACGACGTATAAAAATACGTTTAAATGATGTTTATGCGGACAATATACTGTGTGTGTAGGTGTTTATGTGTATGAAGTGTGTACGCTCACGTACATGCCGCGTACTTACGTGTGTACCTTCGCTGTGTGCACTGCCTTTGTTTGAACGCGCGCGCACGCGCGGGTTGTGTGTATTTTACAGATTTTAGTAAATGATTGCTCTAATGATCTATTGAAACGTTATCTATGTACATCATTTTCCAATCGAATTGATCGTGCCGTAAGAATTATATGGGTTAATTGTCTAAATGTCGTTAAATACTAATTTGTCGTCGAATGTGTGCGCCTACGCCTATCGAATCTTTAAGAGAGGGATCTTAACACATTCCCTCAATCCGAGTTACGAGTATTAGGTTGAACTGCTCGGATCTCAAGTCTACCAGCGGGCCCAGCATTAAGCCCTAGACAAGAGTCTCTCTATAGGACTGTCCCTTTCGTTCTTCTCTGGGGCGACTTGCTAGCCCCGCACGTGGTCCAGTGCGGATTGGGAGTTAAATACAGTGGACCCCCGGTAATCCGACAAACGTTTTGCAGGGCAGTGTCGGATTATCGAGTTTGTCGGACTATATAGTACTGCCTAAAACCCCCTATACTCTGGAAAAAGAGTACCTTCTAATCCGACAAATACAGATGAAAATAATAAGATTCTGTCTGAAGTACAGATCATACTACACATGCATGTCGGATTTAGTAGTCAAATTCAAACTGAGTAATAAAATCCAAACAAAGCGCGTCGAGCACAATACAGTGTAGTGGTGACGCGTACAAGTTGCAACCTGTTTAATCATGTATTACTGAAGATTTGTCAAAATATTGTATGTGTTTCTACATACAACAGTGATAGGCAGGTCGGATTACAAGGGCCGCCGGATTGCGCAGGGGCCGGATCACCGGGGGTCCACCGTAGTCACCGTTGCAGCCACCGTGGCCGGCGGCTTGGCGTCTGCGCCGAAGAGAGGGGCGCCGAAAACTCGGCGGTCGTTTTACACGCTGGCGCGATTCCAACTGGTCACCTATCTGGTCACCTATCGATTGAAAAACACGCTTCGACCGCTCGAACACCGACGCTCGGAATATTTTCGCTGCGTACCGGTCATCCTGCGATTATAATTTTGAGAAGTCATCTAAACTTTTTATTTTTATTTTAAACCCATTCTAAACTTCCTAGCTTATAGTGCCCCAGCTTAAACTATCAAACGGAATGTAACGAAACTTAGAAAATACACGCAGGGAGTTTGTATAACATCCGGCCGCAAAGCGGTAACCTCTCATAATACTCCTTCAGATATGCATACGACCGCTTCAAGGTTCCGGATTTTTAATGTCCTCTCTTTCAACGGTTTCGCTGTTTTGTATTTTCCCTCGTAACCGCTGCAGAATTCTTCTATTTTTAGATTAACACATAATCGGCGACGTGTGCGATTTTGCAAAATGTCGTACGGCAAAGACTGATGTATCACAAGCCATTCCCTGTAAATACAGTACATAAAGAGGACATCCTAAAAGTGCGTCAAGTGCGAAATTAGAATTACAATGACACACAACCGTCTATTTGTACACGTGTATTTGAATAAACGGTCTTATCTGCTTCTAGAAGTACAGATCTGTAATAGAAGTGGGTAATGCTCCCCGTATCTCTAAATCCCTATCTGGTCGTTTGTATTCCCTTTTTTCTAATCAGTCGTTTGATACCGTTGGCGAAATTGATGACATGTGCATTAAAGACACCCCGCTCTAATTGGGATCGATGCGATGGAAAATTTCATTGATTATTTTCCGTTGAAAAAAATTAGGTCGTTCCAGGAAATGTAATTTATTGACTTAATTGTCAACTAAAAACGTATATTTTCCTTGTAGCGGCGGCGGGTTATCCCCGTCCGGCGGGCCCGGTGCGCCCGCGCACGCCGCCTCGCGATTTACCACTGATGGAAACAGGTAGGACGCGGCCTCTACGCACGGTTCAATTTCAATCGTCAATTTCCATTGAGTTAGATCGATCAATCTGCATCGTCGGAAATGTTCGTTTGGAATATTTTTTTTTTATAAAAATTGTATTGTCATATGATAATAATTAAATATTATATTTATATTTAATCTTTTTTATTAATTTACATTGTTTCATCGGAATATCGCCCATAAAACAAACGTATATTACATGAAATTTATATGTTCAGGAAAGACTCAAAAAA
Organism: Eumeta japonica; assembly: GCA_005406025.1. Lineage (NCBI taxonomy): Eukaryota > Metazoa > Arthropoda > Insecta > Lepidoptera > Psychidae > Eumeta > Eumeta japonica. Next base: position 95,728 of record BGZK01000714.1, read on the forward strand.
ATCATTTTTATTATGAATAAACCATAAGCAATTTATTGTAGTTCTTTAAACCAGGGTTTCATTACTATCTAATAGAATTATTCATATTTTCAATGAGACAATTGAAATAATAATATTTATTCATTAAATTAAAAATACACTCCCACCGCGTAGCACGTAAACAAAAAACCTATCCAAGCAGCCTTCCATTAGAGTCGTCGATTGTCTGAGGGCACGCTCGTTTGTACATTTTCCTCTCCGGCCCTCCTAACGACGAGTCCTCTCGTTCAATTAGCGCTGTCTATGATTCTTGAACGCGACGCGTGCGGGAGGGCAGCGTCAAAGAGGGCTGCGCCTCTATATAATTATTGTTACGGGACTCGGCGAGCAGTTGGCGACTGACCGCGCGGCGACGTGTGCGCGGAGACGAACGCGCTCACGGAAAAAAAAGGTAGATAAGTGAACCATATAGTGCTGAGAATGCGCGAGGTCCACAAGAAGCTGCCGCTGCGCCGCGGCTGGCGCTGGCTGACCGCCGGCAAGGAGCGCCAGAAGGAGAAGACGGTCGGCTTCTTCCAGTTGGTGAGTGGTTCTGCGTACGCGGACGCCGGGTAGACCGGGCGCGAGCGAGTTTGGATCTTGGACGGTGGTCGTAGAAGTAGAAGTTCTTTGAAGGACTTAAAATAACTGGCGAAATGGAAAAAAGTATTTTTTTTTTTGGACGAGATGAACATTTTCATTTACATCCCAAAACAAAAAACCTGTATCGGACGTCACGTCACGGGTTTGAGACAAAGGAAAATCTCTACGTCTATATTTTGATGGCTTATAAAAAGTTCGCAATTACGACCAAATTAATTTTGCAGATTCCATTCGACATATACCGTATATAATTTAAGACGAGAATAGACGCATAGTGCAATGTGAATTATACTGCAAAATTTTTGGTCTACGTCAAGTAACTTCATAAAAGAATTTAAGTAAATCAGAAATTAAATGTTTTTTTTTTGTGTAAAAGAATTGTTCAAACGAACTGATTACGTTACAGAAATTTTTGAAGTAATTTCGAAGTACAAAAAACCGTTCTGGGAAGTATAATAAATATAAATGATTCCAAAAATTTTGTAGTCACATTGTTCATGAAAAGCGAACGTATAAACAAATTATAAATATTTAATAAGAAATAATTTATAAGTATGAAAATATATATGACTACGGATCGTTAATAATACTACGTTCCGGTGAAATTTAGAAAAAGAGCTATTTTTGTATATGTAAACAAAATATAAACATTTTGAAACACTCGAAAATATACGTTTTTCAAATCCATCGTGTAGAATACAATTAAAAACTTAATGGATCTCAAACTTTGGTATGCCGTTTTATTAACCATTAAAATTCCAAAAATAATATCTTTCAATATTGGGAATTAATTGGAAACATATTTTATAAAATTTATTTAATCGAAAGAAAACTATCGTTTTCGAGTGTGTCATTTTTTTAATTATCTCACATTTACAAACAAACAGTACTATGTACGCGTACGGAACGCTAATAGTAAAGGGCCGATTCGCGCTTGACCGGAGTTTCCATCTGATACGCGAATATGTCGACGAAAAAAGCGAGTTCATTCCTTTAAAACGCTTTGCCACGGCGACTCGACCACCTTAATGAATCTCATCAAGCATAATTTGATTTATGCGTGTTAAAGTATGAAAAAATATATAATGAAGGTGTTTATAACCAGCTATAATAATACACAAAGTTGTATTTCAGTTGTCCCAAACCCGTCATCAAATAGGCGAGCCTGACCACTCAGAAATAAGTTTGAACAAAATTAAGTTTGAATGATTAAGAAAAAAAATCTTTAAACTATATACACGAAATAACGCCGGTCGACTTCGAATGTGATGTAAAGCAGCGAGAAAAATGTTTGCAGAATGATTAAGATATAGATTAAGATATTATTTAACGGGGACCGTCTAAGCTCTAAACGCAAAGCTAAGTTTCCATGTAAAAAATTAAGATTAACAGCTTTCGTCATCTTCTTTAAACTGACATTTAACAAAGTGTCACAGTGACACTTTGTTAAATGTAAAAAAAATTTGCACTCCATGTCTTGCTTTTAACGGTTGTTCGGACTGAAACCCGTTAAAAAGCAGACGTGGAACGCTAAATAAATTTCAATAGTGAGTTTGAAAGACGATGGAAGAGGCTCTAATTTAATAAAACGTATAGAAACAATTTATAGTTAAGTATTTCTTTTGAAAAGAGTTATTTCGTTGATTTCTATTGACAATTTTTTTTCTGACAAGTGTTCCTGTTTCTAAATATTTAATTGTACTTTAAATAATCTAATTTTTCTATATCTATTTAGTAATTATTGTGTTTGTTGAGAAAAAAAATATTTTTTTTTTGAGGCACACATTTTTAATATATATTGCCTTATTCGTGACAAAAGAGATGTTACATTTTAAACAATTTTTTTAACTAAAAATATTTAACTATAGAAAAATAAAAAATAATATGTATATTTTCGGTCGGTCGCACCATACATTATCTGTCAAAATTTACTGACTACTTTCGCGGAACACGGTTTTACTTTTAATGCAACTAGTCTATTGAATGGTTTAAACTATTATAAAACAGAAAGGATATTTAGCTGTGACGTCAATTTTCAGTAATGTAACAAACGTATTTCTTTTTTTATAAAGAAGTTCCATTTGTTACATTACAAAAAGAAATAGAAAAAAAAAACTGTTTTGACGGTTCGCAATTTCGTTGTTTTTCGATCGTTCTTGAGGTCGTTTTCATGGATAATTGTTGGAGTAGTTATGTTTCTCGGAATAGGCGACATATTATATTGTAGAGATATCTAAGCGATAAATTGTGTACGAGGGCATTGGTTCGCAGTTGATGGGCTTCGCCGACTCACGACGCTCGCGACCAACGAAGGGTTAAGGACCAACAACGATAATTCAGGGCAACCACACGATTCTCCCGTGTCAAGCCCTTCCTTTGCCTTTTTTATCCCCTTCTTAACTACTCGTTTTACGTCAAATTCGGGATTTCGAATGTACGTGATAGTTCGGGACGGGCGACCATAAAGGTTTTTGTCATATAAATTTCAATGAAAAATTATGGTGAAATATATTCATGTGTAATACGATTGAAATCGAGTTCATGTCAGAAGTTGGTGAAAGTTCACATTTGCATGGTGATAAAGGGAACGATACCAAAAAGAAATACAATTTAAACAAACCTAAAACCCTATCAAAACGTCAAGCACAAGTTTTAACGCAAAATTAATGTTGCTATTTTAGACTTTTACAAAGGTTGGCTACAAATTTTCAAAGCCCGCATCGAAATTGATTCAATTATAATTAACAATTATTTTTATTACTATATTAGGTCCGTGTATTATATATTTAGGTGGCACAAGCTTCTGAATGATGTTTCAATTGTAAAAACAATATTTTAGGCAACATTTAATTATTGTACAAACAATATATTATCCGAATTGGATTTACGAAACTTTGTTGTGGGTAGCTGTCAGTCTGCACATTCTCTCTCTGTCTCTATCAGGCTATCTATTACGTCACACGCAAAAACGGTTAATACTATATTTGTGCCGGGGTACGCCCGCAAAGATAGATAAACACGCCATTTTTTTTTTTATTATTTTTGAGGTACCCCCTTAACGATTGATATAGAACAGTGACATCAAAGAACGATGTGGTTTATGTTGTTAAAAATGATGTAGTTACTAAAGTAGAAAAAAGTATATGGCGGTGATTCGGCCATTTGGAAAGGATTAATAAAAGTAGAATAAGAAAACAAATCTATGGAGTAAATGTATGTCATAGAAGGGTCGGCAAGGGTGGCCCTAAGTATACCAAATATTTGACATATTAGAGAAATGCCAAATTTTAAGTCGCCAAGATGGACGAACTTATATGAAACAATTTATCGATGTCATTGAGTACAGATATGCAAAAATGTTACCATGGGAAAATCTGTGATCTCTGTCTATCTTTCTGGAACATAGATGTGAGCTTATATTATTGACAATAATATTGAATGACATTTTCTTTCGCACGGCACTCGTTTCCGCTGCGCCGGCGCTCGACGAAGCGGTCATTTATAAAGGCGCCGCCCCCGTTCGGAGGCGCTTTCTATACGTCGAAGTGCGATTTGGATTCGCTTATGCCATACTATTCGGAGTTATTCATGGTGATGTTTACCAGCATTTGCACGAGGCTTCGCCCGCATGGATATGAGATAAATTGATTGAAGGGAAAATGAACTTGCGAGTGCTTATATAGTATGCGACCATCGCCTAGATTGAGGGTGGGGGATCTCGTTCTTGCGTTGGAAATTACTGTTGGCAATGCCCAATTTGAATTTGAGAAGATTCTTCAGAATGTAAGATATTATTTTGTGTACCTATGTACAGTTTTCAACTGTACCTCATTAATATTTTTCAACCATTAAAAATCCTATTTTGTAATATACTTGCCTAAGTATAGATTTATTGTAAAGGACAAAGGTAGTCAGTCTTTAAAGAGACAAACGCACATAAACATCGAAAGTTACAATAATTCTAAATCACTACACTTTTTCGGTTTGTGCCGTAGTCGGTTAGAAGAAAAACCGAAATGCCAACTCAAAGGTACTTCGAAGCCCTTCGGTAAGCAAAAATTAATAAATAGCGCGCTAACCCATCGTAAAGTCGCTTAACCAGTTCTCAATGAACTGACTGCCCAAGTTCAAGGGCGCATCCCGCTTCCAGTCTTAGCCGATATCCTATAGGTGGCGTTGCTCGCGCTCATTTCAAACGGCGCGGTACACACTTGACCGCTTTAAAACAAAACCAAAGACAACGCGTGAACTTTTAACCATCCGGGGCAGAGCATATACTCCATGGACGGAGCTCACTCTGCACCGTTCAAAATTTTAGGATAAAACTCAAAAACTAAAACAATTAAATCTAAGGATAATCGAAACCCTCCGAATGCTATTTTAATTCAAAACATTAAAATTTATTAGGCACGTTTTATAAATTGTCAGATATTCATCTAAGTTTTCATTGAAACGTCACATTTATATTGCCATACAAAAAAAAAAAAGAAATCTGTAAATAATGTTCATTATTTAAATACAACAAATGCATAGCAAATATTGATAACTGTCTTAAAACAGCATACCTAAGTGTCGGTAAATAAACGATTTTTTTTTAAACTAAAACTGACAGCGCTGTACAGTAAGTGTTACCAGATTAAATTTGACAGACATTAGTCTATCATTGTCAGTTTAATATTTTGCAACTATTAATTATAAAATATTTTTATTTTCATTTTGTAGTGAATATAGATTACAAGAATGAAATAATGATCTCTACCTATTGTTTTTCATGTGTATAAATACGCAAATAATAATAATAAAATTGAATTATATGATTGGGTTGTCTTAAGCTATGGTTTGTAATGTTTTTTCTATTTTATACAGTTTTTTCACAGCGACGCTCTGTGGTTTTTTCTCTTTGTTTCTCAGTCTGTCACAACCTCGGAATTTTGCTCATGAGAATAAAAATTAAAGTATTTTCTTTAAATTATATTTTATCAATATTTTAGAAAACGTACTAACAGAGCTATTAACGGATGTGTAAAAGAGAACAAATAAAGAATTCTTTTTTACTTAATACACATCATACTCTTTCATCTTTTCTTCATCACAAACTTAATTTAAATAAAATTATAATTAATATGAATATTTGTAAATTCAAATTGGTTAAAATTGGTAAAGTACTTAATAAAAATCAAAGGCGTGGCTGTAATAAAAACCTCTTTTGAACTGGCATTGAAAAAAGTTCAATGATGAACAGCCAATAATGAACCAAATCAATGAACCTTCAGTGTTGAACTTTACGACTGTAATCTTGAAAACCCTTAAATTAAACATTCGTTGTACTTACAATTCTGGCTTTTGTATGTATTTTTATTTTTGACAGTCACCTTTTCTGTCTATTGCTAAGGGCTGCTCTGTTAAAAATTGAAGCTTACGTTACGCATTTAGTCTATGACACGCATCGGAGCAGTGAAAGTTCTTTGATCCAATAGCTCCTTCGTAGACCAGAGTTGTAAGTACATTAAATTGGTCAGGTTTACAATTGCTGCACAGAATAATAGCAACAAAAGTGTGGTACGCCATTTCAAAGGTCGCTCGGGTCAAATTATTGAGATGAAAATTAGGAAGCGGTCAAGTGCGATTCAAACGCGCGCGGCTGATGACCCATACCATAATATTTGCTTATAAAGACTTATGATATTCACTCTATGACGGAAATGCTGTTTTATTGTAACCATTTCCATACCTATTTTATTTGATTAGACGCCCAGTAATCGAAATTCTTATCGAAAAATTATTGTGTATATTTTTTCTGAATTTTGTTAAGCTGCGAACGTATACAAATACGAAACTGGCATCTGTTGTTTGTATTAATTTCCTACAATACTCATGAAATTTTTATAAATATATTAATATTAAAATTCTTTACCGACAATCTACTCTATGGCGACTGTTTGACCACATACTACAATGTATTTGACATTGGCAGTACGAATGTACACATTCTTGTCTTATTTTATACAATTTAATATATTAAACACATTAAATGTAATTTTTAACTTTGTGCGCTACCCCTTCATATAAGTATGGCAAATCACACTTCTGCGTGCACGCAATATGCATAAGAAAAGGTACAAAATTTTTTCCTCACGGTATATATGTAGATGAATTCTAAACAGTAAAAAATGTAATGAATATTATACAAAGATTGTAAACGCAAAGAGCGTAAACTATGGCGAATGGGGACTTCTAAATAAAGAATTCGACGCTACGCGGGGAAAAAAAAAAGCCAGCAGTTTTCAATTTTATTTTTTACCGATAACACTAATGCTGATAGTTACTAAACAAAATAAAAAAGAAAATCGGTTAACAAACAGAGGACAAAAAGGTATTGAATTTGTTTTGTCTTTACCTATTTTTACATAGAAGACTAGCTTTTGCCCGTAGCTCCGGCCGCTTGGATAATGATTTACGTCGACCGATTACTTTTTTAACCATGATCCGGTTATTATCCCTGCTTTCGACTATAGTTCTGGCTCCGGTTTTGTTTCCAAGTCTGGTACCGAACTGGATTCCGTTTCTTTTCAAAACATACATGATTCACTCGCGGCTCCGGCCGCGTGACATATTGTTCCATCTAATAATCGTTGACGTCATCAACCAAGATCCAGCTATCGGGGTCGTTGACGCTCCTACGCCAGACAAATCCATATTTTTACAATGAAAACACATCTAATGTCGCAAAAATTTTTGTTTTCAATATATACTGAACATTGTTGTTACCAATAACCTATCGTAGAATGAATAGTAAATAAGGTTCTACGATCACGCAAGTGAAGTCGAGAGCAAAACTTAGTATCCCCATAAATTATAGGCTATAATTGTGTTATTCCGATGTGTAAAATATATTACGGTACAGTTTCAGATGCTTATGTTTTACCTTTAAATGCGGTCATCGAATAACAAACGCATGACGTACAAAATTTCAAAATTACAATATTAATAGGATAAAAGTATGAGCGGTGGTAGTTTAGGGGTTGAGAGCCTTGCCCGGGAGGCACCGTGTTCGAATTGGCCAGTGACTAATTGGCGTGACGTAAATCGATCCAGGCTCGGCGCCTCGAAGACCACATTAAGGGTCGATCCCTAACCTTGTAATGACCTTGGTGATAACGGTCTGCGTGAAGGATTTAACGTGCAAGTCTAAAATAAAAAGGGCATTACACTTCACTAATGGAGAAACCCGACACTACATATAAAAAAATATGTAAGGTAGTTGAAAAAAATCTGGTTTTTTTTTTTGTACGCTTTGCTGTCAACTTTTGTAACTTTTTTCAGAGTTGCCTGTACATATTTTTGTGTATAAGCTGAGTCATACCGAGTTTGGAGCGTATTTATTTTAGAAAAAAAAAGTTTAATAAATTTATTATAAGAAATTAAAGTTATGCTTTAACAAGATTTCGTCTCACACGTCACACGACAATTCAAAAAAAAAAAAAAATATTGATTCCCATTTGACTTTCCGAAAAATTAGAGCAGTTTTTTTTTTATCTATCTTTACCCACTTTACCACTCGTTGGGAAGGCTGTTTTTCCTCAACAAGAACACTTAAGGGTAGCTGTTTTCTAATTTTATCATAGGCCACGGCAATGTGTACAAAAAAAAAAAAAATACTGTGAGGAACAACCCGCTAAAAAATCCATGACAAACGATCTATACGAGTTGTAAGAACTCTCGATCAATGAGACGGATATTGAGGTGGCTCTGTAAGTGTTCTGCTTCTTTCAATATGGGCACAGAAGATTAAAAAGAAGAACTGCGACATCGACTTGCTTGGGCCCAAGAAGGTCATATATTACTTTTGGCTTGGTAAAGGTTGGTCAGTTGCGTTCGACCTTTGCTCTTCCGTCCGATTCTTATCCTTTTGCGATATTCGACTTATTAAAGCAATCAAAGACATTTTTTATTATTACTATTTGCTCGCATAGAGCAGGCAAAGGTTTTGGATCATACATCTAACGCCTAGAGACGTACTATATCTATGATTTACATGAAAAAAAAAACTAATTACGTTCAAGACTTAATGTAACGCGAAAATACAGTCGTCTTCGGTACCGTTCTATGGTTTATGGAATATGTAAAAAATATATATATATATATTTTTAATCAAATATATCTGTTAAGCAATAGTGTCCTAGTGTATAGAGTAATCAATTTAGCTTGAACAAAAAAAATGAACTGGTTTGACCGGTGAGATACCACGTTCTTACAATGTACAGACTTGAAGTAACAGCTTCCACTGTCGCCTTATGTCCGGCGAGTGGGAGTTCCGGTGGTCTACTTTCCCTCCATCAGATATCCCTTTCTTACCCAAGAGGCGGGCAATGTACTGGTGACCTCACTGGGGTTACCAGTATCCACACCACATACTCTCTAGTATCTCCCATGCTCACGAGTTAGCCTCTCGATAATGCTATAAAAAAGTGTTTCCATTCAAATACAGTTAATTAACTAACTTAATTCCCCCAAAACTGAATAAAAATCGCCTCTTTTTCAGAAATGATAGACAAAATACTGACCTCATGTATGTAGACATTTTTAATAAAATCAAAACATGTCCTTAATAAGAATTTCACAACAATGTGACAGATTCATAAGGTTAAGTGGGGTCAGCGGCAGAGGTCATGACCTGTTTTACCATCAGTTTAGTTCACGATTTATGGAACAGCTTACCATAAAAGAAGTATGACATCAATATAATTACGATTTCTATGAATATATCTGAGAGGTTGTAAACGCGTCCGAAGCTCGCACAAAAAAAAAGCGCTTGACCCGTTTAAAGGATTGCGTTGACAGTCGTTAAATCATAAATTACTCATGTAATCGAGGTCTGACATATGTAACAGAGATAACGGCTTCGAATTTTTTTTTATTTCCCGTGAGGGTGGGTAAAGACCACAGATCTCTGATGTGATCTCTCTTGTTTCGCCTGCATACATCCACCTGCCATCTGTTATGGATGATTAAAATTTATTTCTCTTTAATATGCCGCCGCTTTGGTCTGCTTCAAGAAGCTCATTATTCTTTCAATACGACTCCTAATTATTTGTGTATTTGATTTGTGGACCATCCATTTATTTAAGAACTTGAAATCAAACAAAATAACATTTATAATGCGAAATATTTACAAAGTTAGGAAATTTGTTTTCAAGATGTACGATCTTGATTGGTTAGTTCTTACTCCCATAACAAAAATTTGAAACAATGTATCAAGGAACTGAAATTAAAAAAAAAAAAACAATTACAATATGCATTGTTTGTTTTTGTGAATAAAATGGATTTTAGGAATAGCAAATCAAATAGCGTCAATAGGCACCTGCAGATCAGATAACGTGATGGCATAGGAACGAGGATTGTTTTGCCTTGCACTTTTTTCTATGAGGAAGATGTATTTTAGGGTTCTGCTGTGGATGTGATGAACCGAAGTCGAAAACGTGTTCTGTATTCGCTGATGAAATCAATAGGTGGATCTAGATGACGGAAAGATGTAAACATTTAGGTACATACTTTTAACATTCATTCATTTACAATTCAATGGTATCAAAGGTGCTTAAAAATATTCCGGAAAGTCGATTGAATTGTTAAAAAAGAGATGCAAAAAAAATTTGGCAACAATAGAAAAGGACAAAAGAATAGCTAATGTTATCAGATAGGTGAACAATAATTTAATTTGTGTCAAAAAATAAATAAGAAATTAATTTGAAAATAAAAATTTGAAGCGGCGCTGGCGCAAACTAAATGAGTAGATATAAATATAATATAAATACTTAACATAATTGTGTATTTCTGAATGAAAACGGACCCTATAGGCTACGTTTAAGCATAAAATGCTATATTGAAGGAGAGAATTTTCTTCTCAGAGCACTTTATTAAAATAATATTTGTCATTGATTTTCATATTGACAGCAATCCATAAATAATTCGTTCGTTCACATCGATCTATTTTACTTTTGCCTGTGAATCCAACAGTTAGGAACCAGATCTTCATTGTCTCTATTTGAAAACTCTATTCTGATTTTTAAATACAAAAATGATAAATGTGAACTTATGTACGAACATAGAAAGTTTTTATTTTAATTTGTCGTAAATACAAAAATAATTTTTGGCTCATTCAAACAAATTTGAACGGAGTGATATAATCGATGAGCGACATTAGATACCATGAATATAAGTGTAAAATTAACAAATTAAATTAAATAACATTTGAAAGTAATATTGAAATATTGAAGTATTTGTTGTCATTCAACACAAACTTTGCCTTCAAATTAATTTCACCTTGCGCGAAGGTGCAGTGCGCACAATTTAGGACATAAGGAAATTTTCTAACTGGATATAAAATGCAAATTCAAAAAACCTCCTGTATCGATCAACAACACTTCATTCTGGCCGAATATTTCCTGTATGTAGGTTTCCTTCCTTTATTAAAAAAAAAAGTATACACGAGCAGCGTTGCATAGTGATTCATGTCAATCAAATAATATATTTTTCCAAATAGGTTTATAATTGGATAAACCATGTTGAAAGTTGTACATATGGTTGTGCGCGCGCGCGTGTACTTGTGAAAAAAAATAGAGAAAGCAAACAGAGACCAATGGTTTAAATAGCATTGTTTTGGTTTGTCTGAACGTTTTCAACAACTTTTATATTATATTTTTTAGTTATTGATTTTATTTTTACTCGCCGACCGTAATCCCAAAAATGTCCGTCAAACAAAATGAAAAAAAAACACACCTAAAAATGTGGATGTCATTAATAGACAAGGCGGCACGACGCGGTCGCCGGCCGGCGGCGCAGGCGCCGATACGACTTTCAAAGCGTCTCTAATGAATCACTGTGTCAATCCGCATGCCAAGTTCAAAGTCAAGTGCGGAGCGCTCTTCGAAATGGACCAATCGCGTCGTGGCGTCGGTCAGCCTGCTGCGAGTGACGTCACATCATCACTCTCTCTCTGCACCTAGGAACGGGGAAATACTAGTTAGAGTCGTTTTTAGAATTATTTTTAGGATTCGCGTTGAGAACGTAATGACCTTTACGGTGATTTGGTGATAGTTTGTTTTCTTTGAAATATATTGAAGTTAAAAATATTTCGAATGGTTAAACAGAGTTAGAGACAAAATGTGATTTAAGAGTAAAAAATGTATTTAGTATAATTTGTTTCTGAAAAACAAAATTATTCAGAACTTACACTGTTGTAATGGACAATCAAATAAGTCATAAAGATTTAATTCATGTCCCCATTTGTTATACAATTTTAAATAATTTTTCTATAATATATGTACTAAATAATGCTATTTTTATAGCTTAAGAAATTATAAACTTATGTTATAAAAAACTGCATTAAATATTTACGTTTAATGTAACGCTTTTAACTATTGTAATTAAAATAAACGTTCGACCATGTTTAAATAAGCACAGTAATTTAATTATTTGTACTCTTACACAGTTAAATCACATTTTAAAATTTCGTATTCTTAAAAAAACAATGATATTGAGTTATATAGTTATAACTATGCATTTATCAAAATCCAATTAAAATGTCTTTAGGTAAAACCACAACACTTGAAATACGTCATAATATTCTACGAATTTATCTCCGTTTCGAATATAGTTTTCCTTAATCCTTTCCTTGTCCTTTCCTCCGAAATCAGAAAAACGAAAAAAATATGGCTATCTCTTTTCTAATTTATTCATAGATAATCAAAATCATATTAAAAACCCATAATAAATCACGCCGGTTATATTCATGATCATTTGCCTTCTAAATAATCGAAAATTTTATAATAAATATATTTAATATTACGTAGAGCCAATCTGTGGCTAATTTGATTGCAGCACAAAAATGAATCCACTCTACCGATGAGAAATCACACTCTCACATAATACAGACGTGAAGTAAGAGATTTCGCTGTTGCATTACGTCCAGTGAACGAGAGTCCTGGTGGTCTATTTCTCCCTTTCATCAGATATCCTATTCCTTCCCGGAAGTTCCGGTGGTCCACTCCTCTGTCCATCAGATCTTTGACATCCTTCTAAAAGGCCGGCGACACACTAGTGACTCCTCCGACGTTGTGAGTGTCCATGGGCAGCGGTGATTATCTGATCTATGGAGGCTAGCATATGGAAATATGTGAACCTGGATATAAAATACAACTTTTAGAAATAAAAAAAAACACAAAGACTTTTATTATCATACGTAGTCCATTAATAATTTCGTGACTTCGTGTAGTCGCATTATACGCGTTTTATTTTTATTTCTAACACTGAGTTTATCTCATTCATTATTTTTTTTTTAATGTTTCTAAATTTTTTTTACATATAATTAATGTATAAATGTTCAACAGCAGAGTTACGATTTCAATTTCTTTAACCTCACTTCTAAGAGTTACTCGAGGTATTATGGTGTCGAGGTATTGAGGAGACTCCGTGGACAGTCACAGTGAATTAGTCTGGCAGTCTCTGTGTCTGACAAAGCGGTGCGTAGGCGCATTTCAACAGTGGTGACGTCACAAACTTGTTACCGGAAGGAAAATAACTGTAAACCGCACCGCACCCATTAAATACGGTTATTACTAAAAAACCCGGCGGCATTGCGCAGCCGGCGGGCATTCCCCGGTGTCAGACGTCTTCTTTTGGGGTTCCGCAGCCTTTGGGAACCGTCTGAGAGACCAAGAGCCTACTCCGCCATCTCCTTTTAAGCTGGCCTTTGACAAAAATTCACTTATAAAATTAATTTTGCGTTTCATATCGCGCTTATAACGGGTCTTAGCCCGAACGGCCGACGAGAGGAAGACTTGAAACGCAAGTTTTATTTTAAAAGTGACTTTTGTTAAACGTCAGTTTAAAAGAGATGGTGAAAGAAACTAATTGTATATTATCCATTTAGCTATAATATAGTTTATTACAGATATAAATCTTGAGGATTGATAATTTAAAAGAAATGTGTTTTGAATACGTTTAAATATACAGTTTACAAGTTTTTTTTGTTTACTTTAAAAAAGAACATGAAAAACTCACTTGATCTATTAGTTTGTCAAGGTCACTTTCCTTGTTTATTTTTTTCTACAAAACAAGGCACAGTTAACGGCATAAAATGCAATTAAATTTAAAAACGGTGTATGGCATATTTATGGTAAACAGTTATCCAGAAACAGGAGTGAGGTTTAAAAGTCAAATTTTCCACTTAAGATGCTTTGCAGGGGGAATAAATAAATGCAAAGGTAAAAAAAATATTCTGTAAGTTTTCAATAATAATGATATGTTGATAAATAGAGCTTGTTTTCGAAAGCATCGCTTAGAAAAATTTGTAAAAAACGAGTACTCGGAAATTAGGTGCTCAAATTGAAGGAAAATTATTGCATATTTCCCAGAAGGGTAGGCAGATACCACAAATTTCCAAATAGTATGATCTTTGCATATTTATTTTTATATAAATAATAATTAAATCATATAGTTTTATTTCCAATAATAAAACTATATATGTCGAATTTATATTTTTGTTAAGGAAAATTTAGTACGGCACCATACCTAGGCAAAGCGTAGTCGCAGCTGTCCGATTATTTAGTAACGCTCTAGCAATAAAAAAGTAGCGATTATACAGATAAATTCGTCAAGTGCGAGTCAGGGACGCTGCTGCGGAGTCCGCAGCTCAACTATTATTTACAGGGTTTTCGCAGTTCTTCGTTTTTTATAATAATTCTAAATTATATTATATTATTCAATTTAAACCTTTCTTAATGTGATTATAATACTGCTGCCATTTTTCTGATATTCATACATTTTTTTTTAATAAAAAAGAACGTATGTGTTATTCCAGGATATAAGCTACTTATGTGCACAATTGAATCACAATCCGTTTAGCTATTTCGGATATCAGCCTTGACAAACAGACAAACATACACAAAATTTTGTCATATGCCCATATTTTACTATATATACGTAAGCATTACGTCCAATCTGGTTTTTAGTGCAGTAATTAAATGGGTTACAATACATTATCACGTGTGTGAGCATATACTTGTGTATCTAAAATATAATTTAAATATATAAATTACAAACCACGGCAAAAAAATTATATTGTTTTCATAATTTTTGTAATAAGATCATACGGTAGGTATACAGACAGAATCAATTAGTCCGCAATTTTATCTAATAATTTACTACGGAACCCTGAATTTGATATTACGGTTGCAACAGGAAAAGTCAAGAATTGTTCATTATCGTTTTCCATACTGCGTATTGCATACAGTCAGTGCATACAAATCCCACTCGACATTCCATGGTAAGGAATAGTTTCCTTCGAAGAAGAGGGTATGTAATAGACAAGCATTTGATGCTGGTCTATTGGGTGTCCCAAATATTTTTAAAACCCTTTTAAGCTGCATCTTCATATGTAGGTAGGTAAAAACTGGTTAAATGCGAATCGCACTCGCGCGCCGTGCTTTTCCGACCACCGCACGATATATTTGTGTTATGTATTTATCATTACAATGTAGTTCGTTTTTTTCGCACCTCGGGATCCCCAGCTGAACTAGACTCGCACTTGGCCCGTTTTTAGTGTATGTTGTTTACTTTATAGTTGGCACTTCAATCGCACCGAGTTTGACTTTTGTATGCAATTACCATATTTCGGATAAATAAGAGAAAAGTTGAAAAAAATTCTTGTGATTTTTCAATTTTTTTTTTAATTATCGTCTAGCAGGATATCCATTACAGTAACTGTGACGGAAATAGAGCCTTTTAAAGGTAGTACAGACAGACAGTCGACGTAGAATTAGCTTACTAAGCGTTCATTTAGAACTTCTTGTATACGGAACCCTGACCGGCCGGCATTGGCTTTCGCTGGCGTAAATTAAATTTTTAGTAATAATCTCTTAAGATATCAATTTATCCGCGGTACGCCGGCGCGGACATGTTATAAATCATTCCTTTTTCTACAACGATCAACTGCGGCGTTACTTCTGATTCTGGTTCCAGGCTTGCTTTAGATTTCGATTCTGGATCCAAGTTCGGGCCTGATCCCAATTTCGTTTTCGGTCTATATATCGTATCGCTCTCAATTTCAACTACGGCATTAATGCCGAACTAGTTACTTCTTTAGGCTGTTGTTAATAGCAAGTTGACATTTTAATAACCAAAAAATATCCTATATCACTTTCCAGGATGTAATTGACGTCTATGCTAAATTTCATCATGACCCGTCCAGCCGTTCTCATATGATTGAAAGACAAACATCCTCACAAACATATTATGAGTAATTGAGGATTATGCTCGCGACTGAATGTAGTAATCGATAATGATTTATCGTTACTCTAACGGTGAACGTTGTTTCAATGCACCGCTGCCGACTGATAATAAGGTTTAATATGATGGGTGAGTTGGGTCAGTGTTCCAAGTTGTTTTTACCGTTTTGCACGAAGGAGTGCGTTGAACGCGAGTCGACGATGCCAGCGCCATCTCTCGGATGCCGTGTGAACATATCTTAAGAATAGTTATCGAACAGGCTTCGCTTGTGCGGTTGTAGATCTGAATTTGGGTGTTCGCCCGCAAGGGAGTTATGACTCGGGGGGGAAAACTGTAAATCAATAATAAGCTGATTTTCTACTTCAATCATGCGCAATGTTCTGATACGTGCACGTTGAAGCTTTGGAATGATACTCCCAATGAACTTCGTCAAGGGATTTTCAAGGAATTTGTGTAATCCTTTTTAAAAGTGAGTCAGTATAACGCAAAGGGCTAAGCGCCAATGACTATTGTAGTCTACCTTTGGAGAAAGATGAATTTCGACACTAATTTTTTCAAAAGTCCATCATGGTAAACAGTAGAAGTAGATTTCTTCCGTATTCGTGGAATAAATCTTCTTTCAAACCTGTGTAAAATTAAAGAATTAATATAGTTACAAAGGAAGTTTATTAAATCACAAGCTATTTCGTTAAATTTTTTATCTATACAACAAAATTTGATAATCGTGTATTTCTCTTTTAAAACGTTGAATCATCTTTTAAATAAACTTTTTTTTTCAATGCAAATCTTGTAAATGTATATTTTTTGAGGGAAAATAATTAATTTTATCAAAATTAATTATTACACAGGTAAGCTCTTAAATATTTATCGACTGGTTCCTTACTCGCAAGGTTTTCAGACTTGACCATTTTGATGCCCCAAAATATTGTAGGTAGTTATTTAATATGTATAATAAATAAGTAACACCTAGGTTCTCAATTTAGAACTACAAAATCTAGTGCTCGTTCAGCCAGAACGCGGCGGCGAGGCTACCTCGTATTTTTACGTAAGCGATGTCAATGGAACCACCCGCGGTTTTAATGAGGTATAATTTATAAGTGTGGTACCGTTTTTGTTTGTGAATATCAAACGTATCCTTTTCGATTTATCGCTGTATAGATTCTACGTACGGAACCCTCGCTATGCTAGTTTTACTCGCGCTGTACGATAATTCTTATATCACAGCCTTGTAGCCAAAGCACAACACGAAACGAGTATTACTGTTTTTTTTTTATAAACTTACGCTTGTTTCCTAGAAGGGTAGGCAGAGACCAAAGATTTCGACACGGTACGATCTTTGCATATGTCTCTTGCTTCACTGACATCAAGAAACCTTTTCATGCAGGCTATCATCGATTTCATATGTTTAAAAATTTTTTTTTTTCATTTGCCACCGATTTGGTCTGCATTGTATTTCCTATTAATAAGCATTAGGCTTTACTATTGTTTCCAAGATAAAACGTAGAAAAAACTATTATTGGGAGTAGTAGATAGTACATATGTAAAAATACTAGAACTAATTAAATAAATAAAATAAAACAATTGAGAGTAGTAAAAAAACCACTGGAGCCAGTGAATAAAACTACTGTGTTTAATAAAAAGTAGATAAACTCCTAGGAGTAGGTAGAATAGCTGACTTTCTACAAAGGTTAATTTAATTAGTGGACGAAAAGTATATGCGCGGGCGCACGCCGCAAAATCGTCCTCATTACACACGTCATTATACATTGTTGTTGTTATTTGTTGTGTGAAGTTCACTCGTGAGAAGGCTGTCTGGCTGTGCTTATCTGTGGTGTGGCTTGGCGGACAGACAGATAGCCATTTCGTTTATATACGCTTATTAACTTTCGCACGCTGCTTCGCCCACGTGGACACAGACATTTCATCTTTTATATTGTGCGTTTTATCTTTCCATATGATCCTGGACTCCAATTCGTTGCTATTGTCTGTTCCGATTTCAGAATTGCTTTTAAATCTGGTCTGTATCTTGATCCCTATCGTTAATTAAATGGAATATTCTTATTCTATGTCGTGTTAGTTATTGTCTTATTTATTCAAATAAAAAAAAAAAATGCTTTTGGCTATAAGTAAACATGTAGTTAGGTATATATATATATATATGGTTATTAGTTAGGTTTAAAAAATAAGTGTAGTTAGATATAAAAAAGGTATATATATATATATAACTAAGTTATTAATTCACACTATAATAGTAATATTATTAAGGTAAAAGTATGGGTGTGAACATGTATGCTCATTGCCACCCAACGCTGTGACTACTGAACATGTATTAAAAGTTAGGTAATAAGTGTAAAATGAAAATAAGCTATACGCAAAATAGATTATAGCTTAATAAGCTATATGATTATATGAGTAATCACATAAATTGTATATTTTTCTATTATTTAAAGTTTTTAAAAATCGGTTCAACACTTCCAAATATCGGTCCCCCATACAATGTTTTATAACACGAAATATTTCGACTTGATACGCGATAAAAAAAAATATTGAATTAATAAAAAAAAATGACCGAGTAGAAGTGAACATAAACTTGCAAACAAGATGATGTAAGAAATCATCCAATAAATATGATAAATATTTACAGTCGGAGGAATACGTGTAGCAAAAGTTGCAGCGAGTAGGGGGCCATGAATCTGATGCCTTCGACTGCAAATATTTGCAATATTTAATTTATCTTTCATTAAAACATCATCTTGTTTCCATCTGTTTAGTTCACCTTTTCGCAGTCGGGTTTTTATTTATTTTATTAATTAATATTTTATTTATTTTTAGTTCTTTTTTAACAATATTCTAGGGTTGCTTTCCCGTTATCGGCAGTGCCAACGTTTTGTGGTCATAATCGTGATAAACCTTTTATTGAGTTTTTATGATTAATTAAATTTTAAGATTTTGTTATTTTTAAACATTTTTTAATGCTGTAAAATTGCCTAGAAAACATCACAATGATTTTGAAACATCTGTTTGATGATATAAGTTACAAGTGCGGTATGCGATTTTTTTTCGTCACTACCGCCAATTTGTATTTTACAGCTTTTGTGGTCTTATATGAACAAAACCTAGGTTATAACCCTTGCACTGTTTAGAAGCGACAGACATCTCGTTGATCCAAATTCCACCCGGCTACATATTACAAACTTCTTATATCCGTGAAAAACATAATCCTGTCTTGAATGTCGCGCAGTCGGTTAAGAAGACACCGTGAACGGTGCAAGAAGGCGATAGAATATTAATTAAAATAATGTTAGTAATGAAAATGTCAAAGTGGTTGATAGCAGGTTTTCATTTTACTTTATTATCTTTGGTCATTTCAAACTATTTCTCACATAGAAGTTGTATATAATTAAGACTCTTGATTTTGATACCTATTCGATATCTTTGGATTAAAAAAAATTTTTCAATATCGTATTTGGTGCCGAAAATCCGCCACAAATATATTTTTTTTAATTTTCTAATACCCAATGATAGGCCAGCAAGACAAATGTAGCGACATTTTGCTTATCGAAGTCAGTTAATAACTTTAGTAGCTAAAGCTAGTATTAGCTATGACGGAACATAGAAGCGGACATACATGCATACAGGTTGACTTGTAGGGTTAGGAATAAGAAGTGAGTGTAAGAAGGGTTATGTGTTTGAACACATAACCCTTCTTTTGAGTCTCGCCGCAGTTGGATAGTTATCAATGGAAGCTCTATTTCTCATATATTTACTTTAAGAAAAAACCTTTGTTTGGTCGGTGCCTTTGTTATATCTGTGGTCGCATTTGATTCATTGTAACGAAAAAAAATTGATAGGGTTACTGCGCACGCGACTCTAGCGTGGTAGGTATATCGAGTCGAAGACAATCAGAGTGGATAATCTTGTAAATATGAAGATAAGTCGGTCGGTACGAGGAAAACTGTCGAACCGGTCCCCGTTGCCGAGATTAGTACAGACGCCGTCCTGCGCTCACGCACCACAACACGAGGGAATTACATGAAAATAATACTGTGTCTCCACGCGTCTTTACCGTAACATTGTATTTTATATCCGCGACCTTTTAGTATCTAGTTTCGACATTTATTTACATAATACACTAATGTTTCGTTACTGTAGTGTTTTATGTGTCAGTTTCTCTTGTTTTATGTCTCTATTGGCAGGCATTAGCGAGCTGGCGTCGCCTAGGGCTTAGCCAGCGGTGTTCGTGTCAAGGTACCGTCCTTCATAATATTATAGGGCACAGGAAATTCACAAGATTTTTCTCGAAGGTCTCGTAAGTGGGTCACTGTGTACGGTTCTCGTTTAGTGGCCAGTAAGAAGTGTCCATGGCCCAAGATCTGACTTATTCTAACATTCGTGCAGTTCGAAAATACCAACTTTCCTTCACTTCAAAACAAAACGATTTCAATAGAAAAATGCAAAAAAATAGAAGACACTAATCTTTATTTTCTATTCTATTGGAGCAAGTACTGCTATAGTCTATTTCTTTTTGAAAATCTCGAATCACAGATTAAACGTACCATATAATATTAATATTGTAGGTATATATACAGTAATTTACGCAGAAATATTATTTTTCCTAGATAAAAAAATCTGAATGTCCCCTTAATAATTAAATGAAACATGATAGAATCTCCACGTTTAAAGTTCAATTAGAATCTTTCGCTTTGTAACTTTTTCGGTCTTTATACAGCCAATATGTGCGCCGTGACAACCCTCATTGCAGCTGGTTAACGTTCTGTCGGTTACTGGTTTAAACCCGCGGCACCGTCTGCGCAGATGATAAATTAATTTTTGAACCATGACCCGAAACCGGTCTCGCTTTCGATTGCCGCCTCCGTAACTGATATGTAAATTGAAACTGACATTTAAAGGCTTTTCAATATTCGCGCGGGAACCCTAAATATTTCCTGAATTGCTGTAAATGCTACAGGTAATGAGATAGCGCTCATGTTAATCTTTCAATGGCGGGATAGGACAGCCGTGTGGTTTCTCCAAGTTCTGAATTCATGCAATTAAAACAATATCATCAGTGCTCAAGAGTACAAAACGATGGTAGCTTTGTGATGGGTCAATTCACACGGATGTTGAATTCTTAGCCCTAGTAGGACCAACAGACAGACAATGTGGTCGCCACGCGGCCTGTATAATACTTCCTAGCACATGAATCGGCGGTTCGAAAACAAAAAAAAAAAGGCTACCATCATAAAAATAAACAAATCAATACGAAAAAACAAAACAAATCAACATAAAGTGTGTGACGACAAACTCCAGGATAAACTCGGGTGAAACTTTTTATTTAAACTATTACAGAAGTTATTGGTTCCACAAGAGCAGCGAGGATAAAACAGTGAAGTTTATTGATACTGAATTATTATAAATTATTAGATGGAACAAAATATATTTATTACAAATTATGAAGCCTTTTTTCGCAGTAGCAAAGGGCCGAAGGCGATTGCGTCACTCATATTGAACCAGTTCGTCCGGCACATGTTGTTCTGCCCTTTCCTGTGAGCGGCGTGCTCGTATGTTGTATTTGTGCGGTTTCACTCGCGTGGGCATGGCGTGAATTCCTTCATTTATATTGATCAATTTCGTTGTCATTGATCAGTTCGACGTTGACCCTGGCTCATCAGACGTAGTTGGGGTGCTTATATATGGTAATAGACGGCTTAGCAGTTCGATTTAATAGTACGTATATGCACATGAAACTGGAGACAAATGCTAGTGCTTTTTGTCGGAAACCTTCCCGCTCATGCGTACAACGTGCCAGTAAACTTTCATCGTAAACGGATAAATAGCTTACGGTCGCATAAAATGCAAACAAATCATATATAAACATTTTTTTAAATATTAGATATGATCACTTAAGTTATGACATACTTATGTATATACCACATAAGAATGAGTTTACTAACACCGAGGTTCTAGTGAACGTGAACAATAAAAAATGTCTATATAAACCAAAAAATAGTTTGAAAGACCGTCAATATTTTGAATATATAGAAGCTGTTTTCGGTCTAGTAAAATCTTCTTAAACCAAGAAAATCTTATGGCATTTAAGAATGATCTACCAAAAAAAATTATTCGTTCAAGGATATTTATCATCACTCGACTGTTTTTTTTTTCACGAAACTCACTCTCCCTAGAAAGTTTGAATCGACCCCAGAGAAGATGTGAGCGTTTTTGGTCGACGAGCGATTCACTTCATTATTTTTTTTAAATTAATTATTCACCATTTCCAAACGTCTGAGCTCTCCGGTGCTCCACTAAGCGCAATTTAAAAAGCAATTTATTACATAATAATTGCATTGTTACATCTCGAAAACTTATTCTGTGGAAAATGTGTCGTTTGTAAGTTACAGTACGAGAATGCTGTGCGTTAATTAGAATTCAGCAACCATTTCCGAACTCGATTCTTGTATCGATTTCTATACCGGTCTCGATTTCTCCTTTGAAATTGCTACAATTTCTTCGAATGCATCTTACTCTCAAAATTGAATTACCTATATCCCTAGTTTGGTTAAAATCCCTTCAGGCGTTTCGGGGATTAGGCTAGACAAACGGACAAACCCTGAATTTTATTTATAATTAGCTTTCGCCAACAACTCCGCCTGCTATTTCTAATTCTATTATCTTTTATATCGACCTTGGTCACGATCTTATACCCGCTTTCGACTCCAATCCTTACCCCGCTTGTGTTTCCGATTCTGGATTCCGGTTCTGTTTATGATATACATCATGTAAAAAAAATGTAGCGAAACCCAATAAAAACTATCCTATTAATTACTTTGGAGTGTAAATTATTACTATACCAAATTTCATTAAATTTTGTCCAGTGGTTTTTGCGCAGTTTGTGAACACATCCACAGACAGACAGAGGAACAATAATTCTGAAAACCTTTTAATTGAACTCTATTCACGTTTCCAACCCTCCAAACTAGTTTTTCTCAAATATCTCTAGTGTGCCGATTTTTTTTCTTTATTTTATTGTTATATATATTTATATGTATAAAACTCATCGTATGCTGCATTTAGGTATAGCGAAATATCGCTCTTGTGTAATTCTTGTGTCGGCCGCATTCTCTAGTGCACGCACTGCCTGCACCTGCACTGAGGGTTGGCAATCAATGCAGTAACAGGTATCGGATAATGTCTAGACTCCTCTTTGAGCACTGGACGGGCTGCATTCCGGTCTAGATGATGCGTTTGAGTTCAATGACCTTCTATTCGACCCAAAAAAAAAACCAGTCAAAAGAAGGTGTTGTACACTGTTATTGAAAGTTGAAAATTTAATAACTGTCGCTTTGAAAATACAAAAAGGAGAAGAAATAGGAAGAAACTTCCTTAGACTTATTTTTTTATGATGGACTTTAACCTATTTCGTCGATGTTTTTCCCGTTTTAATTGCAAAAAATGTTTTTTTATAGTAATTTATGGACTTCTATACATTTAAAATGAAATTTGTTATTAATTTTAAATGTTGTGTTGATCGTAATAAGGCTTGTTGGAATCGATTAAATTGTTCAAAAGATGTTGTTGAGACATCTAACAATGTAAGACATCTGACAAGTAAAATGTTTTTTTACATAATTTTTGGATTTATAGATCGATCAATTTTTAAAATCCAATCACTCCTCGAAATCTTGAAAACCTGCATGGAAATCTGCAATCTCTTCAAATCGGTCGCTATTAGTAACTACTAGATCATTTTAATTTCAATGATTTTAAAGAGAACACACACTTTTGACGCAAATACGTTATCAATAATGTTCCCATACGCTCCGAGTTGGTGAACATTATTGCTCAAAACAATGGTGGAGGTTTTGTGGGGAAACACAGTCTCCAGTGTGGAATTCAGCCACACTGGAGGCTGTCTAACACAACAAAATGTTAACGAAAATAATAATTACGGGCGCGCCGCGAGCGCCCCCGACGACACGCGACGGCAAGTTTTTGCATATGACAATTTGCAATAATGAGCAGGATTGTCCCACGCGAACGCTGTGACGTCACAAAGAAAAAAAAAGCCGCATCCGCAAGTTAATTGCCACGAGTGGGGTATCATAGCAATTAGCGCTTTGCCATTACTGTCGTCGAGTCGCGTTAAGGGCGCGCTCGCCGCTCTTTTAAGGGGGCGAATTGGCAATTTGAATATTATTAAATACAGAGTATTTGATGAATCGCTTACAACATAACCTACTCTATGATGCGTCCGAAAATTGACGTTCGGAAAGTTTTAGGTGCATTCAAAAAATTAAAATAGTAATTGTAACTAAAAACCCTGATATATTTTTTCGACTTTCTTGTATTATAATAAGTTATTCACATCGTTAAGAAAGTTTCGAATTGGTACTTTCTGCTAACTTATTGTCTCTTATGGAATTGCATAGTTGGTGTTGCTATTAGAAGTTTAAATAATATTTTAAAAAGCTACCGTTATACAAGCCTAACCCGTGTCACCTCACAACAAAAAAATGACATAGAAAAAAAAAAACAATATCATTAATCACGTAGTTAATTAGAAAAGTGTTTACATTTTTAAATGTTATACTACGTATTTATATTTGAGATGTTAAACAATAACGACTGACGTCACTTTACGGCTATGACATTTGCTTCGTTTGCCTTAAGTTTTAGATTCGATTCTCAATCTGGGCCTCTTTTAGTATTGCTTAAAATATTTAGTATTAATGCAAATTCTTAAAAAAAAAAAAACAATTCATATATAGATGGGGTCATGTATCTAATGCTTTTACAGTATGGTAGACTGGCAACATTGTAAGTATGCAACTTGCGGTACTAAAATTAATTTACGGCTAATTACGGTTAACTTTATATTATCGTTTTCATAGTTTGTGATCAACTTCCGGCTCTAACCACAACTTTATTACCAACACCTTTAAAAACATATACATAACTAAATTGAATTTTTAAAAAATAGGCAGTTACTAGATGCTGTCGACATAAGTGAAAATTTGAAACATTATCGAATTAATTGTAATATCAAAAATAAAATGTCACAAATTGTTAATTAAAATCATAGACAGTCATGTGGCTTTCAAAACTATCAACAAGTTGAGCAACAATAATAAAAATTATAAAATTTTTGTAAATGGATAAAATTAAAAATATAATTTTCACGTATACAATTAATTGACATGTGGTATTAAAACACTGAAACTCAGAAAATTCTATTTATCAGATATTTTTAATTCAAAATTACGGCATTTACATAAAATGTCTCTGAATCGAACGATGCTAGTATGCATATGAAGGATTTTTTTTATATTGATTTTGTTATAAATTAATACCCAAATTCATTGTCGAATTTAATATTTTTATCGCTTCATTTATATATTTAATCGTTCATTTGTAGAGTTTCGTAAATTTTCAATCACTGTTCATAGTCAAATGCGTCATTTGAAATCACTATTTATTGTCAAACACGTCACAATCATGGCGAAGTATACTTTCTGGCATGAGCTGATATTCATTTTATTTATTGCATCTGATACGCATCAAAAATAAATTAATTAGTATAATATATACTTATGTTCACAAGTAAATACTATTTAGGGATAGATGCTAGAAGAAGATAAGCTTAGATACAAACTTCGTATATTTACTTCGTCGTCAGTCGTCAGAGCACTCTTAAATAAACCATATTATGCGCACGCGTTCCCATACATAACAATGTTACCTTAGAAGTGCATTATACATATTTATGCCTTTATTACCTTGAATGTTGAGGTTGTGCTTTCTCGCTGTCTGGCTTAATAAGCTTAATTAAGCCTTTTGCACAATTGTGAGAGTGTTGTCAGCGTTGTCGGGTTGTAATGACGTCATAAATATATTACCATTTATAGAACACTCTCTAAATTGAACAAATGATTTCGCCATTTCTAAAATTTGCTGTGTATAAAAATAAATACTAATAATAGCACTATATAAATAATAAAGTATTTGTTTTTGCTTAACGTGTAATTATAATTTGAAATATTTAATAGAATTTTTGTCAGTAAAGACTCATGATACTTTAAGGTACTATATTGTTTTATTTTTATTCGTAAATATTTTCGTCGTAACGATGGCAACACTAAGCAAATGACTGCTTGTTATTTATGGTACAGACATATTACTGAGTTTTCATTGATGTATGTCAAATCCTTAGCTCATCTTCATAAGACAGAACCACTTTAATTAATCCATATTTGCAAGTTTTTCAATGTCGGTCTGTCCGTCTTTACAAACATCTCGAGATCACATGGTATAGAAGTTAGATGTGGCGGAGTGGAGTGTAGACTATGGTAGACCATTAAAAATATTTATTTTTGTTGTAGCTGAACTCCTTGAAAGGGATAAACTTCTAACTCTATAACGAACGGATAATCATGATCGACTATTCAGATATGGCTATCTATTGTATTGATATAATAAGTACGTAGACAAAGAAAAAAGAATAAAACTTCTATTTTAGTACTTACCATACAGTGTTATTGATGAAAACTGTGATGGAGTTTATCAGTAATGAGGATTTTAAAAAATTTTTTCCTGATCTCGCAAATGGAAACTGAATAAAATACAACACAACTCACGCAATAGAATGACTGCGGCTGTTTACATATTTTATGCGACGTAATTGACTTTATTAAGTTCGTAAATACGTAGAATAAAAAGAAACCATAAATGTCTAGCATTCCGTTAACTATAATGATATTTTACCGTTACAAAAGAGTTGCATCAAAGGCAAACGCATCATACATATATATTTCTTATTTAATAAATGAAACGTTTGAGCTATTTCTATTGATTTATAATGCAAGCATACAGGTATTGTATTTTGAGGCTGCTATAACGGGAATACAACATAAAGTGCTTACAACGCACGAAACTCTGCCGCTGTGAAGTTAGTCACGAAAGCGTCGCAATGGCGGGAAACAGGAACGCGGGGGTGAAGAAGGAAGGGTCGGGGAGCGTTGAACTTTCGCGTTTCATCATTCGCAGGCAATTCAGAGCGTTATATAGGTATAAAATTTAATCAGATATACGCGAACTGTCTTAAAATATAGGTCACTTTGTGCGACCTGGATTCTAACACAAACGTTGTTATAGGGTTACAGACAAATAGACTATTTTGCTTTTGAATGTTTTCTGCTGGCTAAAACAGTGTTTGCTGTAATCTGAATCTCAAGAATGTTACAAATAAAACAATAAAGGAACACGCATGTGACTATCATATAATGTAGTATAAGCGGATGAACGGGTTGGAAGAAATTGAATAAACAATTTTTATTTCATTGTTTATGGATATTAGCATTTTTTGTTCTTGTTTTGTTTTTTTTTTAATGGACAACTCACTAAGGCTCAGACAATTAAGTACGCATTAGGTGAAGTGACAAAGAAACCTGAATCAACGATCAGCTTGTCGAGCACAATCGCGGTGCTATAACCGATACGTCGATGGACACTGGTTTCTGAAAGCCGGTGGACGCACACTGTGCGAGATTAACTTATTGCCCGCCAAAAATACGATTCATCTTGGATACTAAACTGTCACTCTATTCACAAAGTATGTCGCATTGATGTGACCCCCTTTTCCAGTCTGTCTGTCCTGTGTTATATTTGATAGAATCAACAATGGCTAGGCAATTTTTAAGGAAAACGACGATATAATTTGACTGTAAGCAGAACGCCAACTTCGAAACTTTATCAATCTTCTCTGTATTGTTTATGGAATAGGAAGTGTCATAGATAAAGTAGTCAAAAATGAACGACATGTATGATTTTTATTCCGTATAATGTCCGTTTTAAAAGACCAACTCTAAGTTTCTTGTTTGTTTTTCTCCAAGAATTAACACCTCGTGCATTACGAACGAGTGGTAATTTAAAAAAAGTGATAAATTTTTAATACTGCAAATTCTTAAAAAGTTATGACTTATTTCTATTAAAATTTCATAAAATATTATTATTTATATTAATAAAGAAATTTTTTGAATTTGATTTTGAATGAATTTCAATGATGCAAGCTACAAAGCTTTAAGTCGGCCTTTATCGCGGGCGGCCATGTCGGCCAACATGCCATAATAAAAGCTGTTCAATTAATTACACAGCTTGTCGCAACGTTGTAGTTTAAAAAGTGTAAATCTTCGGCTTGGAAAGTTAATTTGGGAAGGTATAAATATAAAAAGAAATCTTAGACGTATTTAGCAAACGCTTTCAGGCACTTTAACCTAATACATATATTTCTAAAATCATCCTTAGGCTATTCTTATATTTACTTTATTTTGTTGTATATGATTAATTGAAATGAAAAATTAAGCGGTGCTTACTAATCATGTGATTATTAGTATCTATTTGGACAATTAAAAATCAGGTGTTGAATTTTCAAAATTTACTAACTTACTTTAATTTTTCAGGGAAAAATATTTTTCATGAGCACGTTAAACTCAAACGCGAATATTTAACAGAATTTTTATTTAATTCAATAATTGCGTGAATTGCTGAGGAAATAGAAAAAAACATCGACGAAACGCTAATAAATTATGAAAATTTAACATCTGATTTTTAATTACATAAATACCCAACAATCGATCACATATTGAACATGGATGATATCATAAACTACTTACAAAGAATGATCACGGACAGTCTAATAGTGATGAAAGCCGAGTGCTAAAACGCTCGGTTTCCAATTACAAGCTAATGTTTCGAATTCTGTATGAACAGAGCTTTCGTAAACAAAATATATTATGTATATTTTTTTATTTAACAAAAACCCTCGGCAACGGTGAAACTAAACATAGCGAGAAAGCTCCGCATTTCGAGGGTACACCAAAAAAATATCCGACGATAAACTCCGAAACTGCCTCTTTGGGTGTAACGAGCTACGGAACCAAGTATGCAGCTACTGTGGCGTTTCTGACTACCCCGAATTAGCATAAACGGCGTGAATATGTACACAAAACGTAAAGACCAATGTGCTGTGTCTGTTGCGAATTTGATGATGGCGTTTGGAACTAATTCACGTTTTTGGCTGGAACGATATTTCGCGCTTGTGAACCTTGTACGTTATAGGAAAATGTGTGCTTCTTTGTCTAGAAGACACTATTTTCTCAGATCAGAATAAAACATTGCCGCCTAGATCTTCCCTACCCATCAATCTTATTTGAATTTGAGTTGAATTATCTAAGTTAGTGTATCTTAAAATCCAAAGGTCTGTCTTAATTTAGCCTCAGTATCATAAGTAGGTATTAAGTTAAATTATATCGTGCAGACAGAAGGAACGAATATTTTTTGTTTAGATAGATTCACGAGTTTGTATAATTCACTTAGAGATATAACGTTTCTGCAAATTCACTACTCTCTTTTATGAGTATTTAAACAAACGAGTTTTGCTCGGCGTTTTTCAAATTTGTCGTGGGAATATGATAACATCCCAAGGGAAAAAAATGCTTATGTTAATGTCCAAAAATATTTTTTTATATACAAATACACTATATTTGTATATAAATACTTACTCATAAAGTATAACATTTACGCACGTATTTTAATTATGTAGTGCAATCTATAGTTTATCTCATTTATTAACACGCTTTTATAAGCTTCACCTGTATGTATGTCTGTAACCGACTCCTTTACACTTGATTTTGTTCCACTTTACACGAACAGATTTAATTTAAACTTTGTACACATATCAAGAACCAATGACAATCAATAATTTGATAAGTTTATCTCATTATCCTGATCAGGATCGCCAGGATCGAATAATTTCGTCGCGTATCGTCTGCGTGAGAGCAAGTGGCTTATTACTGTTACTAAATTCTATTACTGTTTTGTAATAAAATTTAGTAACAGTAGTAAGCATTATTATTAATTCAACTATTGTTACAAATTTTTAACAATCAATCCAACTAAAAAGTGAAAAATAAATATAGTTTAAAAAACTAAAGAATACGCTTTTAAAGCACATCAAATTAAAAAGTGAAAAATAATTCTGAATATGAGCCGAAAAAAATAATAAACAATGACGAAAAATACTAGTATTATTGTGGTCTATATATGAAAAATGTGGCACAAAGCGCCCCACGCTTTTTCCTCAATAATACTAATATTTTTTGTCATTGTTTATTATTTTTTTTGGCTCATATTCAGAATTATTGTTCACTTTTTAGTTTGATGTGCTTTAAAATCGTGTTTTTTAGTTTTTTTTTAAACTATATTTATTGCTAATTGCCGTTCAGAATCAATAACACATTAATAATGTAATCACCGTAAAAATTCACAAGATGGCGCTAAATAAAGCAACGTTTAAATTTTTTATTAATTTAAGAATTGCTCTCTCGAACTGATAAGATGCATGTGCATATTATGCACGTTACGAATGCTACGCACCCACCTTCCACCGTGCCTCATGCAGCGGCGCGAAGAGCAAAACCGGTATCGAACAGCGACCTCTGTCTCTCAGCGATAAATCGTCGTATAAATGTTCTGTTTATCCTTTGGTTGCGCAATGGCACGAGCCAGTGCCGGAAGCGTACACTGGAACATCGGACGCCATGTTGATGCTGTTATATTTAGACGAGTGCAACATATATACATGCAATAAGAGGATAGCGAGAAAAAATCAGTACGTAAAATATATTTGAAAATAACTACTTTGAGAGCATTAGCAACGTTGAAAAAATATATTTCAGCGGTTTTTAGAATTACGCTCTGTCTGTCTGTGCATTTGTAATTTAGTTAAGTAATTTATTTTTATCGACATACCCTGTTGTGTAGGCCCTACTTCCCAGCTTGGCTAGTCAGAATCGGAAATGAAATAGCTTTTTTTTGCTTAAAGGGATAAACAAGCATGTGAGCCACCACAGAGTAGGTGATCACCGTAGACCATGGATACCCACAATTTCAGACGAAATACTAGTGCGTTGTCGACCCCTTAGGAAGGAATGGGATATCCCATGAGTCGCGCCGTGGAGCTTTTAGGAAGGAATAAGAAATATGATGAAAGGGGATGTGGACCACAGGAACATACACTCACAGGACGAAATGCAACAGAAAACTGTCACTTCACGGCAGTATTCTGCGAGAGTGTGTTGTTTCCCGGTCGAGCCGGCTCATTTTCGCTTTGCAACCAAGTTGACCACACAAACTGCTACGTAAACCGCAACACTTCTAGAGTTCATGGAAAAACTGAAATTTTATTGGAAAGCGTTGCTTCTGCTGTGAACTCAATTCATTTTATATGTTCTCATCAAATAGATCAAAATCCGTAAGAACAATTTATATTTCAATACATTTCGTCACAAAAAAATATAGACAGAAGTGCAATTTAAACGTTGTTTTGATTATTGAGTATTCTTTCCCATTCTGAAGGGACACATTAAGCCTCCGGTTACGGACGTTATCACAGTATCGGCGACAGCGGTTGTTATCAATCTCCGTCTAGCACTCTGTCGGTGTGGTGGGCTCGACGACCACGGCCCTCGATCTATTAAATAAATAAAAAAAAATGTAGGAGGGCACATTTTAGAAGCGGGGTGATTAAAACTTGACTAAAAAACAATCCCTTTATGTGCCTTTTTATTTTATTTCGATAAATTAAAATAAAAGACAAACTCCATTAAAGAACTCGGCAATAATTTCATTACGAAGAAGTATAGATATTGGTGAAAACGTTGACGCCAAATTATTGCAAAAACAACCGGGTTTTAAGATCGAAAATTCGGGGGAATACGAATCATTTATTCTGGACAACCAATTTTATGGATAACAGCCCTGATCCCGTCGAATGCCTCAATGAGCAACCCCTAGTGTATGATTTACATTAACATCGTGGCTTTTTTTTCCTTTATGTAAAACCTCGTGCGGGTTTCTCCTTCGACATTTCATTTCACCGTTAACGGATGGCATTGTACGAACAAATGCATTTGAGTTTATTAAAGTCATGAAGCGAGCTTGAGTCGGAACTTTCGCCCTACGGATTAAGAGTTGGCGGGCGTCCCACCATCGTACCACCAATGTGATGAATGTCAAGTTTCACGAGCTCGCATACCTATGTTGTCAAGCTGGTATCATCAATGGTACAGGTGTGTGGTTTAATTTTGCAGTGGCGGTATGCGTCGTGCGGCGAGGTGCTGGCCGCGTGGCTGGCTTGCGCGCTCGGCTGTATCTGCGCTTGCGCACTGGTGTTCGCGATCGTCATCTACGGCGAGCTGACGGCGCTGTTCGTGGCGCGGCACAGCGCGGCCGACACGCCGCCCGCGCCGGTGCTATCGCTCTTCGGCGGGGGGCAGCACCTGTAAGTCTAGACTGGCAATGTTTCTAATTAATTATACTCGCTACAGTTTTGACCGAATTTGCCTGTCATTTAGATCGTAAGTGATTACGTCCGTCAAACTTTACGACTGAGATCGATTGCAGCTCTTTGAGAGTTATCGTGTTTGTCAAACTGCTTGACTGTGATTGGTGATGCTTTAAGATTTATTTTCAGACTTACCAGTATTGATCAATGAACTGATCACGTTTGACACCATTATTTGCAAGCTGTTATAAATCATGTAAAGACTGTTGTTTAATGCGAGTTTTTTATAGCGTAGTTGGTATAGTTACCTGTTATGACTGATAATATGTCAATTATTTTAATAAAAATGTATTTAATTCATCAGGAATTTTTATTGCGTTTTAAAGCTATGAAGAGCTATATTATTAAGAGTGTTAAGCACAAAGTAATAATATAGTATACAACGTTTTTACATCAAACCAGAGAGACTGATATTGCAGTAAGTCACTGCATCAAACACTAATTACATTATTTAATTAAAAGTAAATTATTTTGCAGTCTATAATTCCCTGACAAATCGTAGATTGTTACGGTGTTGAAACTCGAATTTAGTTAACTCATTCAACTGATTCTCAAAGAGTAATTTTTGTATTAGAAGGGTACTTTGGTAGGTCACTTTGTGTAGGAGAACAATCTAGAAAGTTCTCGAAAACTCTCGGGCGTCATAAATACCCAATGTCGGATCTGTAAACATCTACTTGTGTAGATGTCGCTACTGTCGACCGGCGTACCGTTACCGTAAAGGCTATTAGAAACATCAGTACTACTAGATGGCGCTAATATGAATAGTCGTGTGGCGTATAAATAGTAAATAGTAAAATTAAAAGCACTATCGAAGTCAAATACGCATGAAAATATTAAAATTAATATGAGTGAAAGAAGCGAGGGAAGTCTGTCAGGATCGTAAGAAGTGGAAGGATGTAGAGGCTGCGTATCCCTTTGGGAACGAGGCGTGAAATTATGTATGCGCGTGCGCACAAATTTTCAATTTGTGGTTTAGTTATTATGACGACGGAGTTTTTGCTACTCCGTCGTTACTACCAATGACGCGAGAGCAAAGCCCCAAGCGAAGACGCTCTAAGGAACTCTCCATGTAATGTATTTTTTAACTTCTATCTTCTAACATAATCTTCAAGTATGATGAATTTTCACTTAATAATTGATTTGTGTTGTTAAAAATTAATTTGACAAAAATCGTGGAGGAGTCGC
The DNA here is from genome assembly GCA_005406025.1 of Eumeta japonica. Taxonomy (NCBI): domain Eukaryota; kingdom Metazoa; phylum Arthropoda; class Insecta; order Lepidoptera; family Psychidae; genus Eumeta; species Eumeta japonica. The sequence goes on from BGZK01000714.1 coordinate 129,221, forward strand.
TTAGTTTAGCTTTGAAAATAACATAGTTTAAATAAAATGGTTCAAAAGTTGTTTAAAAATGAGGTTTTATGAAAAACCTCAAAAATGATGTCGCTGGACGATTTTCAAAAGTCCAAATTCCGTTTTTTTCAATTTGTAAAATGCGCTAAATTTTTGTGTGTCAAAAAACCTAAAGTAAAATTTACAAAATGTACGGTGATCACAACAGTCACCGAACAGCAATTATAGAAGTTTAGCGACACAAGCCACGGTCGCGAATCAGATGGACGCATATACTTTACTATATACTTAATGAAATCTATCTTGAATACTTATTAAGGAAAGCACACTGTATTAAGGCAGGTAAATTAAGCTGCCGGTCACGGTCGGTGATATCTCAGTCGACAGGCGCACCCAGAAGTCTTAGGGCGGTCAGATAATGTATCGTAGTAGATTAGGTTACTGTGCTCTTTTCCACCAGCTTGCATTAGGTTCTGGTACAAATGACACAAAGTTTCACAACCGAGACGACCCTTGCTACCTTGCAGTGCAACGGCTCGAAGCTGATTCGTGCATTTTTTGACTCAGGCGCTAGGTGTCGCCAACGTCTCTCTTTTTTCTCTTCTTTCTCTTTCTCTGTCTCACCTAAAACTTCTCCTGTCGCAGTCAAAGAGGCGACCGGCCGGCGCACATGGACGCGCTAGTCGCCGACAGCGTGGCGTTCGCGTGGGCGTCGCTGGTCGCGATCGCGGCGCAGATAGGCTGCGCTGCCGCGGCCGTCGCGGTCGCGAACCGCGGCGCCGATTCGCACATGCTGCGCGTGCGCCGGGCGCTGCTCACCGCCGTGCTGACGCAGGAGTTGGCGTGGTTCGACACTGAAAAGACTACGGACATCGCCTCCACGCTCACAGAGTAAGTATAATGGCTTCTCAAACGTTTTGGTAATTATAAAAACTAAGATTAATCGGGGCTATAATTTTGAAATATTATGCAAATATCATAAACAATATTACGATATAAAATAATTTTATATGAAATTTTCTCAGTGGAAAATAATATGCGAAACGCTAAGTTGATCAAAGCTCCGAGAGGCTTCACAGCTTTATAACTATTGATTGTACTAGCTCGGAAAGTAAGGAAAGGGTCGACCTATATAGGGACCGTTTCAAATGAATGTCTGTCGTATCATTGGAAGCAAAGTCACATGCATAAGTTAGTCTAATGTAAATATGTGTTTCTACATCATGTGTTGCGTTCGTTTGCAGGTTTCGGATAATATTATAAACTCGTGTGCTCGCTTTTGGGATTAACCGTTGGTTAAGCTTTCACGATAAAATAACTGAACCGATTTAGATGATATTTGGTACAAGAATATATTTTTGGTCCGTATTACGTAATTCTATCACGAAGAAATGTACGGCTAGGAATAAATCGACCAAACGTTTGAAACCATAAACGAACACGAATTAAATAATTACCAAAACTTAGGGCAATTTTTATCGCCTTTTTACAATGTGCCCTGATCCGTGAACCTGTTTATATTATATTTTTTATGATAAGTATTTTATATCGTAGTCCAGAATACACACTCAATATATGTAAAAACTTCATAACAATTTGTTCAGTTCTTTCGGAGATTAGCGCAGATAAATGACAAATAGACAGGTATAAATACTGAATTTTATTAATTATTCAATTTTGAAATTCGATAATATTAAACTATATTTATGGATTTAAAATATACTGCTTTCGTTTCTTACAACCATTGTTTAAGCGTACGCATAGCACAGCTCATCAGTATCAATGTCATGCGCAGGCAAACGGAACGCGTGCGCGCCGGCGTCGGCGAGCAGATCGCGATGTTCTCGTACCTGGCCGGCTCGGCCGTGGCGGGGTCGCTGCTGGCGCTGGCGCACGGCTGGCAGCTGACGCTGGCCGGTCTCGCCGTCGTGCCGCTGTCCGTCGCCTCGTCGGCGCTCATGTCGCTGGTGAGTCTATTTTTGAGTTTTTAGGGTCAACGCGTTAGCCCCCTACGATTTTTTTCATTCAGATCTACGATCTCGCACTCAAGCCGTCCACGCCGGCCCAGCAAAGGGCCAGGTACGGGCGACCGTTGGCGTCGAATTGAAGAGGACTTCCGGGACAATCGGATTAACGTGTTCTCGGAACGAGTGCTTTTGGTCGGAATCGAGTTACAGAACTTGTTATCTGTTCGTCAGTGCCCACCATTTGAACCCAGTAGCATCTTATTCGAAGGCAAAACTCTAGCGACTCAGCCGCAACCCACTCTAATGCCTCTCTAAGATGGCCTATCTTAACAGAGGCTTAATCCGAACGAATGCATGAGCAATTCTTTGAATACGACAAGACTTATATAATGTATTAGGCGCCGGGAGGGAGATGCAAGCGTATGCATTTGCACTCCTCGGTTTTGTTTACGTGAAAAGAAAATGCATTGAAAAAGATATATAAATACAATGTCTATTATTAATATGCACCTTCCTGACAATTTTTGTATCTGATTGTGCAGGCGCTCAAACGTACATGACGGACGTTTCATGAAAAAAGTTGATTTTATAATGAATTCTAGAAAAATAGCTTTGTGCAATTTACGTCTGTCGATAATATTATCATAATTAACGACGACGACCATATTATACAGAACTAAAACGGAATTAAATGTAATCGGGTGTGCAGTATCAAGCCCGCTTCTCTGCGCGGGAGTCGACGGCGCTGGGCGTGGCCAGCCGCTCCGCAGAGGAGGCGCTGGCGGCCGTCAGGACCGTGGCCGCCTTCGGCGGGGAAAAGGTCGAGGTCACGAGGTAAGGTCACAGGAAAACCTTGTAAACTCTGGTCACGCAAAACGATGCCTTACCGTAATCTATCACATAACTAGTATTTCATATACAAATTATTATTGTATGGGATATGTTACCTACTAAACTTATATATTGACGTGATTAACTCAAATAAGTTCTTTAAGTCATTCCAATTATTACCCTACGCCCTAATAATTTTTAATGTAATATCCTAAATTTAAACATTTTATAGATTAATTTTGAAAACTATGACAGAGTCTTGATATAAGTGGAATAAAGTCTATGGTATATATTAATTAATAAAATCATATTTTATGGAAACTCGAATTTCATATAGATATTTCTCATAGTAAAATTAAGTTAGCATTTATTCTACTCATAAGAATTAAAATCCTTTGAATATCACCCCTTCGGTGAAAAATAAATTAAAAAAAAATACATCTTCAGGTACGAAGACTTACTCCGGTCTGCTGACAAGTGGGGAAAGAAGAGAGTCATAGCGACTGCCGCCGGCGCAGGGATGGGGTGGCTGCTCACGTACGCGCTGAACGCCGTGGTGCTGTGGTACGGCTCGGCGCTGGTCGCTAGAGACCTGCCGCTGCCGCCAGAGGACAGGGAGTACCATCCGGGCGTCGTGGTCACCATACTGTTCACCACCTTCGCCGCAGCTCAGAACATAGCCCTCTGTCAGCCGCATTTGGAAACTTTCGCCGGGGCGAGGGGCGCGGCCGCGGCGATCTATAAACTGCTGGAGAGGAAGCCCCAGCTGAAAGACGAGGGCAGAATCAAACCTCAGACTTGGAGGGGCGAAGTCAGATTCGAGGATGTGCGCTTCAACTATCCCGCGAGGCCTGATGTCAAGGTAATCAACGGAGCATCGCCGGATTTATATTGAAAGCGTATAAGTATTGCATTATGAGGGTGTTATAACGGGAACACAACGTAAAGTACAGCGCACGAAACTCTGGCGCTGTGAAGTTAGTCGCAAAAGCCTCGCAATGGCGAGAAATAGGAACGCGGGGGAGAAAAAGAAAGGGTCGGGGAGCGCTGAACTTGCGCATCGCATCATTCGCAGGCAATTCAGAGCGGCAGAGTTTCGTGCGTTGTACTGCAGTTACAGGTGGCGTTACGCCTTATGAGCGCTCGTAGAAAGTGGTAGGGTTGGTAAGGTTGGTGGTTCTTCATATAAATGGAGCGCAAAGACGAAACGCAACTGATCAACCAATAACGTAGCGGCGCTGAGCATCTTACGTGCCTCACCCGCCCTACCAAACAGACCAAAAAACGCATTCAAGGTCAGCGCTCATAAATCGTGACGGTACCTATATAAAGTTCTTGACAAACTCCGTTTAAAAACACCAATTTATTCAAAGAGAACTGACTCTATGGACGATGGTAATGTAAAAATAAACAAGTATGTTACTAATAAATGAAAAAAACACAGAGCTTCTAAACATGAGAGTGCGTTAGCGTGACCTTGATGTGTGCTTCTGAAATCTATATTAGTGTTTTTGAACTCTAGGGTGTTCGGCGCAGCAGGTCATTGGCCGCCGATAGCCATACAGAGAGGCACCTTCGGTGTGAATCGTACACTATTTGTCGACATACATGCGTCAAACCAATAGGCTGCATAGCATGTACTGGAGCGTGAAGCTCTTCTTTAGATGTGTGTTAGGTTTCATAACTCCCTATATATGTATGTACCTTTCGGTTTCAAGGCGATACTCTCAACCACTAAGCCACCGCTTTCTTACATAATCTTTGATGTATCATCGGGTACATTATGTATTTCCTTCCCCAGGTGTTGCAGGGATTCTCGCTGACCGCCAGTCCGGGCCAGACGGTGGCGCTGGTGGGTACTTCGGGTTGCGGAAAATCCACGGCGTTGCAACTCCTGCAGAGGTTGTACGAACCTCACTCTGGAAAGATCTACGTGGACGGCCATCTTCTGCAGGACTTGGATTTGCAGCACTACAGGATGAATATTGGTAAATAAGCTTATTTATTTTAGACTGTTTTTCTTTGTAACTCTAAAATTCGTTTGAAAATCCACGTTCGGGGTATTGCCCTGACATCGGTGAAGGATTATTTGATGAACAAGAAACAACAAGTTTGGACGGAAAATTTGGCAACTTGGTTGCAATATGAAAATAGGTCAGCTCGACCGGTAAGACCACACTCTCACAAAAGACACACGCGAATTAACAGCTTCTGCTGTTGCGTTTTGTCTAATGAATGAGAGTTCAGTCCAACAAGTGAGAGTTCCGGCAGCTCATTCCTCCTCCATCAAAACCTTACCCTTCCATCAGATATTCTATTCCTATTATATTCTATGCCAAGACAAGATGCCAAGAGACAAGAGTCTCTCTATAGGACTATCCCTTTCATTCATTAGGCTGTGCGAGAAGGATAGCGCTGCAAAAAAACTGTTTTCTAAACTCTAAAGTGTCATAAGTGTCATGCCAGGACCGCTGGTACCGCTTTCGATATATACAAATCTCCTGTGTCTACAAACATCTTTTACAGGCTACTAGATGGCGTTTGTAAAATAATTTATCTACAAAAAAATGCATATCTTTTTACAAACATCGCTAATTACCATAGGTATATCTTAACGGAAATGAATTTTTATTTTAGAGATGACACGTTCATTCGAAATGTCGATCTGCTATTCTATGTTTCATCTTAACCTGTATAGTGGCTTATGCATCAAAACCTACAAAAAGATAGGGTCAATTTCGGATCTAACGTTATAATAAATTACGCATACAGTATAATATGCAGGTATGAATGCAGCAAAGAGGGTTAATAGTGTGAATTCGATTGACAAGTGTTTTTAAAATGTTTGTTATAATTTTAATATCCATCTACGAAAAGGTAAAGAAATTCAAGTAGAAATGTAAAAATTTTTAATAAGTCGTTCGCTTTACTGGTATACTGAAGCGTCATGTGCTTTCAGGTGTTGTCGGCCAGGAGCCAGTGCTGTTCAGCGGTACCGTCCGGGAGAATATAGTCCTGGGCCTTCCAGATGCCACAGAGCAGCAGATAGAAAAGGCGGCGCGGACTGCGCACGCGCACGAGTTCATTATGAAATTGCCTCAGGTGACCGCCCATGTTCCGTCTTTCACATAATTATATTATTACTACATTTTTAACACTCGAGTATTATAAAGGTATATTACAGGGAATTTATGTATCTCTTCGTCATTAAATATTGATTTATTATAACCGATTGTTTGAAAAAAAAAAATGTACTTTTAATGTATATTTACTGCATATGTACTTATAACATAATTTAGATCATCTTAATACAAGTCGTAAATATTTTATGATTAACAGGAATGAAGTATGATATTATACGTTCCATTGAGATCTTGGCTAACTTCTTGATTGTGAAACAGATTCGTGAAATAAATTCATGACCGCCGATCAAAGCTTTCCATTTAAATATAAAAAATGGACGCTCAACAGACTTTACGTCATTCGAAAGGTCTCATCAACTGAGACTAATCGTAGTAATTTAAATTTTCTATATAGATCAAGTTTATACGGATCGTCGAAGTAAGCACATGTTTATTATAGTAAAATATTACATAAAAATAGCTTTGCACCTAGCACTCATCACCGCATTATTTAGTAATTCAGAATTACTCTCTATTCTATCCTGTAAACTCAGGTACCTTCGAAATCTACCCTTTGGTCGGTAGTGCTACTTTTTCTCATAATCTTAGAATAATGTGGAGTTCTACAAACTGAAATAAGCCATTATACAATTGTGTGCTTATTCACGCATAGTTAGCTATCTGTGCCTTGTACAAAAAAATGTCAGCGAAGTCCTGAAGTAAGGCAGGCTAGGAAAATCCATAGAGAAGAACTGCTTTTGTTTAACAGAATTGATTGTCACCTTGTTCAGGGCTACGACACGCCGGTGGGTGACCGCGGCGCGCAGCTGTCGGGCGGCCAGAAGCAGCGGATAGCGATTGCGCGCGCGCTCATCCGCGACCCGCGCGTGCTGCTTCTCGACGAGCCCACGAGCGCGCTGGATCCCACGGCCGAGCGCATGGTGCAGGTGCGCAGCTCTCCTCGCCGCTTAAACCCTCCCTAACTCACCTAAACTCACTTCACTAGTCTCACCGCAGCCAGTGATTCCTTCTGTATCTGCATTCTCTCAGGATACTGCTCTTTGTGTTTTCAACAAAATATACAATGCTAACATTGTCTACTAAATTTTTATTAATTGCCCACTAAAAATTTTATTGCACAAACATCGTCTTTTCCTTCTTTGTTTCATTGTACAAGCTCATGCAACATTGCAATAACTAAAACTTATATACGAGTTAGATTATTTTAACGACATGCAGTTATTTTTCTTTAATAACGTAACATAGAGTAAGATAAAAATTCTACGACACTCCTAAAATTTACTACAACTCATACCCGGATGGTCAGAGGTCTGTATTACCATTTTCGAATGAAGATAAATTATGTATATATATATATATACACATAATAAAAACGATATTCATAGAACATTATAAATCTATGGTATAATAGAGATTGTAGGTACAAATATTTTCAAGATTCAATAATGTTTTTTTATTTCGAATGATGTAAATGTGCGAATAATTCTTGACTTGACTTTTTATACAAATTGTACATATTTTGCGATTCGAACAAAGCCTCCTAACGTTAAAATAAAATCTTTGTAAGCTAAACGTCAAAGACAGTCTTCGTATAAAAACGATCAAGTCGAAATAATGAATAGATCAAATTATGTGTTCCTTTTCTTTATTTTTATTTTAGCAAAGACAATTACAAACAATTAATATTAAGTATTTGCCAACTGAAAGCCATATCATCGTAATTTATACCTGTATTTTAAATTAAAATATGTATGAAAGACGTTTTTACCAAAGTATAGTTTTTATGAAGCGTTTTTTCAGAAATATAAACATTATCAAAAATAAAAATAAAACGTCGATTGAAATTAAAAATAAATTTAAAGTACGAAAAATAATTCTATTCGATCGCACTTATTTCAAAAAAAGTACACAAGTATGCAATGTATAAAAAAAATTTGATTTTGCGACCTCGCAACCCTAGTTTTGCGGACGTAGTGTGTCATTTTTGTCTGAAATGTCGTTTTTACGATAACGAACTGGTCTAAATTAATTCGCCGTACATTCAAAATTAATTTAAATACGAATGGACCTTCCACAAATATAAATACCATATTAATATTTCGTGTTTCACTCACAGGCGGCGCTGGATGCGGCAGCGGCGGGCCGCACCACGCTGGTGGTGTCGCACCGGCTGTCGACCGTCGCCGGCGCACACTCCATCGTGGTTGTGGACGCGGGCGCGGTCGTCGAGCGCGGCACTCACGCCGAGCTGCTCGCCAAAGGCGGCCGCTACTGGGAGCTACTGCAGGCTGACGCTTCGAGGTGACCTTCTATGAATTTCTATAGAATTTTTGAGGGGAATTATTCTATAGAATAAGCGGTATGCGAGCCATCTGGAGAGTAATTGATCACTGCCGCTCATAGACACTCGCAACTTTAGAGAAACCGTAAGTGCGTTGTCGGCCTTTTGGGTAGGATTAGGCTACCTGACAAAAGATGATGGGGTGATGGAGTGGGAGAGACTGGGACTCTCACTTACTGGACGAAACGTAATAACGCTGCTATTTAATGTCCTTATTCTACGAGAGTGTGATATCTCAAAGATCGAGTAGGCCTTTTGTTACATCATAGCTCCACTGTAGCATAAAATAATCGTATTTAGCATAAAAACTGCGATTAATAGTATGAAAATTATATCAAATTCAAATCTAAAGTATCATTGTTTCATGGATTAGAAAATAATATTTGAAATATCTCATTAAAGAATTTACAGTAATTTATAATTTTGCCACCGCTCGTACGTAAGGTGGTTATCCACCAAGAAGAATGAGCAAGAAATTCGAGGGCAGCCTCTTTCAAACCCAATTATACAAAACTACATTTTCTTAACGATTTCACATTAAAAACTACTCAGTTCTTGATACTCATACCAGTCGTTTTAGAATTTATTAACCCATTCGCAGGACCGAGCCGACCACCCCGATCGGGCCCCTCACCCCCACATCGGACTTAGGGTCTCCAGTCGCGGACTACTTCGGCAGCGGGTCGATAGCCAGATCGCGGGCGTCGGTGCGCGGCAGCAGGCGCACCTTCACCTTACCTCACGCGTCATCCGCCGCTGGTGTCCTGAAAGAAGCCGACGCGGAAGAAGAAGCGGGTAAGAATGCAACCTAAACTACGTTATTGTCGTATTATCTCATAAGGTCTTAACCACCTCACTGTTGAGGCACGCGCAACCCCACAAACTTTTTACTTTACATTGAAGTACTTGCGTTTAAGCCTTCCACGCTGGCCGGTGAGAACGGGGACTGCTAAAAGTGTCGTCACCAGCGCGATGGCAACGTCCGGGGCAGACGGCTTAACCTGCCCTACGAGGCATGTAGTTTGTGGTATAACTTGACACAAGAACTCATCGATAGATTCGCCCGTGGGCAGGAACCCAGTGTCGTCTGAGCAACAATTGTAATTTTTGTGTTGTTAATTGTAATGCCTTCTAACCCGACGGTTAGATTAATATAATATATATATATATATATATATATATATATATATATATATATATATATATATATATATATATATATATATATATCAATAGATCCCAAAATAAAGGCATAGGGTAACATATATGAATCCTCTAAACTGATTGATATAAATTCAGCTATTTTTCTTCCAGAATTAGAACAAACCGTCGAAGATTATGACGAAGAGTATCAAAAAGCGGAATCGTTAGGATGGTGGAAGGTTATAAGTTTACATGCGGCAGAGTGGCCGCAGCTGGTGAGCGGCGCGGGCGCATCCCTCTTGGTGGGCGCGACGATGCCGGCTTTCGCTGTCCTGTTCTCGGCCATGTTTGCCGCATTCTCCGACGACGACAGCGGTAACGGTGTGTTGGCAAACTTTAATCTGTCAATAATAACTGATGAAGACGCGGCTTAAATTCGTGAATGATGGTGACGGCACGAAATTTAATCATCTTTACAATTAGGTGTTACAATTTACAATTGTAAATCTTTACAATTTACAAAAAGGTGGATTAAATTTCATTACATACGAAAGTAAGGATTTTTGTTTATAGTATTTTACAAATAAAGCTATTGGTGAGTGAACAATTCCAAATAATATACGTAGATTTAATATTTTTGTTTTAATAAATATTAGGCGCAGAGATTTTTTGATTGACATGGTAGTTAAGACCGATATTGTTAGAAGGAAATTTGTTTATTGACACAGTGGAAAAATTTAGTACAGTATTAAAAGATTTAAGCGTCATATTTTTATACAACATTTTGTTGCAATTTTTCACCGTCACGGCCGCATTTTCCTTTTTAAAGACAAACACGTGTATCCAATTTCGTAATTTGTTTGAAGTTCACTATTAATTGATAGTATCATTTAATAATGCTAAATAGAGGAAGATAACAATACACATTGTCAATAAATGGAATATTAGATGATTGTTGGTTTCTATTGTTTAATTTACCCATTTAAATCGAAACTCCTATTTCTGAATAAATAAATCAAGTTATATATTTAATTTTTAGGAAGGAATCATTTTTGTAAAATCTGTTTTAGATATCTAATCAATTTTTTTTTGTTTGAACCTCTTATAACATAAATTAAATTATGTTATTAATTAAATTATTAAATTTATGGAAACGTAACGTTTCCATAAATTAAAATGGAAACGTTACGTCGTAAATAATTGTCACTTCGTACGTGCGTACATGAATACACGCACTTATTTTTTGTTGGTGGAGTTCAATCGCTGGTCCGATTCTACAATCACTAAACAGAACCACTCACTGCCCGCAGGTCCATCAACGGTGGCAGAACAGGGAAGGTTTTACGCTATACTGTTCTTGTGCGTGGCGGCCGCCTGCGGGGCGGTGTGCTTCTTGCAGTCGGCCCTCCTGGCGCTGGCGGGAGCCAGGCTCACCAAGAGGCTGAGGAAGTTGGCCTTCGAAGCGATGCTGAAGCAGGAAGCCGCATGGTTCGACTCGCCAACGAACAGCCCCGGCGCGCTGACCGGGAGGCTGGCGGCCGAATGCGGAGCCGTGAAGGGAGCCGGAGGAGCGCGATTGGGAGCGCTGCTTCAAGGTTGTACTCAAATATTAATACATTGGCTACTACTATATATAGTGTTATGTGATAATTGGTATATTCAATACGCATTTTCTCATATCTTTACAGTCGATAGTCTATTGTATAAAAAGTCACGTAAATATAAAAATAAGCAAAATATTGTAAAACAGATATGGCAAACAATTTTTTATGGTTCACAATTTTGGTTCTACGAACTGAACAAAATATCGTTTTATCAACACGTTAGTGAAATATTTTAGACTTTCAGACATATATTTATCAGCTTTCAATATACAAAACTATGTGGATACAAATATTTTTCTGTGGTTGTACCTATGCTTTTGTAGGTTGGTATTACATGTATGTGTTTCGCTTACTTGTCTGTGTTCTTCTAAATACGGCGTATCATGAAAAGCAATATGTCATTTAAAATCTATAATTTTATTCTAAGCTCAGCATCTAGGCATTCCAATTAATTGTCAGTTTAAACAATAAATTATTTTATGCGTATTGTATTATCCTAGGACATAAATTATTTCTCAAATACAATCCGCTGACCATAACGACGGCCATAAATACTGCTCAACTTTTAAGCAACGGATCGAGATAATACATTCATATGAAATTTTTTAAAATAAGATTTCAAAAAATACAATTATAAATATAGTTATCAATAACTTTCAGTAGCTTTTTGCGTGATGCGCCTACAAACAGACATACAAACAATAATTCATTTTGACGTTATCAGTACATATCTCGTAGATATTTTTCTATTTATTCAAGGCACACAAGGGCCATTAGTGCTCTCACTTGATTAAACACTTTTTTGCATCAAAAGTGTCGTATGTAATAAAATTACGTTGGTCCATATTTACACAGCAGGAGATTCGTGTGTATGTAATCGCGTCGGATAGCAACACAATTTGTTTCATTTCAATAAACTTGGATGTTATGTAAAATACATAAAATATAATTTATTTAATCTTTATAGACATTTCTTTAACTCTTTTTTTTTATAAGTAAAGCTTCAACAATTCCAGGCGCCAGCACAATGCTGATCGGCGTGGCCCTGTCTGCGGCCTACTCGTGGAAGATGACGATAGTCTCTCTGGTGTCGGTGCCCTTCGTGATGGGCGGCATTTACCTGGAGGGCTGGGCGTCCAGGCGCTCCGCCTCCAGGGCGGGCAAGGAGCTGGAGACGGCCGCTAAGGTTGCAGCCGAAGCGGTCATAAACATACGGACAGTGCAGAGTTTGGGTGAGAGGAAATCATATTCAGTTAAATAGATTGGAAGTTGAATACTTTCCTGTCAATGTGAAATTAGTCGAATAATTTCAAATAGACAAAGGTTTTTATAAGATTGTACATCTTGGCTGCTGCGACCCTGTGTAGCTAACTTCACAGCGGCAAAGACGTTCGGCGAGAACTACAGCTTTAGTAGAATTTGTGGTATCACATGAAAGCGGGTCGTTTTGCGTTACCGCTCTTGGAGCAGTATTACACGTTCGCACGATTAGACTCGTACGAACTTAAGGGTGTTGAAAATAATATTTTATATGACAAAGAAAATAGCGGCCGACGAAAGTCCTCAAATTGTGAATTTGTCGTTTATTATTATGTTTATTTTAAATAGACGGGCTTGGATCTAAGTCCTCTACGTTCGTGATATAATTTGATTTAAATTAAAAAAAAGTCATCGGCTAATTTGCGCATAGACAGGACCGAATTCGGTAGGTACCCTAACTCCAGGAGGTAGGGAGGTGAAAATTGCAGATATTTGAAAAAAAAAATGCATTTAGACAACTGAAATTTGTAGTTGGGAGTGCGAAGATGTAACTATTCGTGTGCTTTTTTATCGTTTTTAATAATAGAGATGTTTCAAATTTGGCCTGAACTTTGGCCACTTTTATGAAATCGAAAAAAAAATAAAAAATAAGAGAAAAATGTTATTTATAGGGAAAAATGGATGACAAGTACGTTACTACGACTTCGTTCCGAAACTTAATGCTAAGTATTGGTTAACGAATTGTCAATCGCAAATGAAATTAAATAGTTATTATATACATGTCGATACAAATTATGTAAATTCCGTTATTCATAAATCTCATCCCGAAAAAACATATGAATAATGGGTATAACCATGATTTACAGATGATTACGAGCGCGAAAAATCAAACGATGAGATGTCTTTGACGCCATGTTTATTTTTTTAGATTGATTATTGCTTATATTGTATGTTTTTAATGTTTTTGTTGAAAAAAATCTAAGCTAAAACACGTCAAACTGATAGTCAAATTAAAAAAATATGCCGAAGCAGAATCAAATATGAGTGCGTATCATCATCAGAAGTACAAGTTAGGTATTCCGTTTTTAGGCGTCGAGGAGGCGATGCTGTCGCGATACTGGCGCGCCCTGGCGGCCGGCGACGCGGCCGGGCGCGCGGCGGGGCGCCTGCGCGGGCCCGTGTACGGCGCCTGCCTGGCCGCGCCCACGCTGGGCTACGCCGTGTCCATGAGCTACGGCGGCTACCTCATCGCTCGCGAGGATCTGCCTTACAAGGACGCCTTACTGTAAGTAATCTGTCATTGATGTATTGAAAAAAAAAAATGGGAAATTCGACAGTTCTCAAGCGAAGTAGACGCGTATATGTCAGAATGGTAGATCACAGAAAACCATGTACGATAGTACGAGGATGAGACGATTGAGAGCTTTATATAGAACTAGACGCCACCTTCGACTTTGTCTGCTCGGACGTAGGAAATAGTCGAATTCCCACTTTGACGTACGATAGAACAGTTTTTTTATTATGTGCAATTGTTTTAAGCTATGAAGCTACAGAAATGAAGTCTGCTCATTGCCGCTTTAACGTGTGATTTGCGAGTTTCAATCCAATTGAAAAATTCGTACCCTAGTTCTTTTCATAGCATATTCAATGGAATTTGTGTTTATTAACTTAATCAGATGCCTAACTAGGTCTGGCATTCTTACCTCACAAGACTAACGCTATGTATGTCTCGAAACAGAGAGTAGCATCTTTTCGCAAATATTCATAATCCCTTTTTAAGACAACTTTGCTAAAGTAACTATAAGAAAAATATATAATTGAAAATATACTTATAAATATAATAAAATAATATAGACACAACCCTAATAAATGCTCGGCTAGACTGTAAGCGCGGGCACGATCGGGTGGTCGACCGCGCGGCGTGAAGCAACGCAGTACCTACGCGTCAGCTATTCTAAGGCTGTCAGTACGACATTTATACGTAATTTTCTGAGCTATTTTTGTCAAAAACGGCTGCTTCAATGACTACGGTTTTTTTTTTGGCAAAATTGTTGTATAAGGAGAGGAGATTATGAACATTTGCGAAAAGGTGCATAATGAAATCCATGCTGTAATATATTTATTGATTCCGTTTTGTAAATAAAAAAACACGACAATATAGTGCACGAATGCCAAATATATATGCCAATATGAATATATGCCAAAGCCGCCTCTTTGTTTATGAGTTTCGAAGCACTTTCTATAATTCATCAACAATAAGTTCATGAAACGATTGTCGGTCGAAGTCATTTTATAAAATCGGCTTTCTTATATGAAGCATTCCTTTGTCGGTGACGATCAGTGCAATCAATATTAAGTTATTATTGCATAAATATTCGGTAAGCAGTACCCAATAATAAATTAAAAATTGTAAAATCAGAATAATAAATCGCGAGGACGAAGCATAAAAGTAGTTATCTTAAAAATAAGTGTAATACCATCTTTCAAAGACTCACGAATCATATGATCTGTCGGCAGAGTGTCAGAGGCGTTGATCTACGGCGCATGGATGCTGGGCATCTCCCTCTCGCTGGCGCCCAGTTTCACGGCGGCACGCCGGGCGGCGGCGCGCCTGCTGGGCCTGCTGCAGCGCACGCCCGCCATAGCCGACGTGGCCGACGACGGCGAGCCCTGGGCTGCCTCGGGCGACGTGTCTTTCGATAAGGTAGACATTTGAACCATAGACGAACGGAGTTCGTGCCATTCTGCGCGAAATGTGTTTGATCGCAGACTTGCCGCTTTCAAATGCAGTAACCAGAATGTTTTATTTCGTTGATATAAACTAGATTATTTATGTCTTTTTTTTCATTTTCGGCAAGTTTATGTTCTATTGTTTTCTTCACTTTACCTTGTTTTCTATTATTTTCAATTAATCATGATATGATTAATTAAATTGCATGTTAAACACATTTAACATGCAAGGTCCAGACCAAATTGTATACATTATCATATTTTTCATACAGCGTTGTAATGGTTGTAATGTGTTATAAGTACATGGAAATAAATAAAAAAATAAGCATCTCAATCAGTAAGTTTATCTATGCGAATGTATCTTTGCTTAATTTATAGTATAACAGGCTGCATGTGCGCGTTATAGGTGGAGTTCGCGTACGGGCGGCGGCCTGCCGTGCTGCGCGGGCTGAACCTGGCGGCGGCGCGCGGGCGCCGCGTGGCGCTGGTGGGCCCCAGCGGCAGCGGCAAGTCCACCCTCATACAGCTTCTAATGAGGTTCTACGAGCCCGTCCGAGGCGACATCGTGAGTCTGGCTTTTACCTAATTTTTTGTTCAATTCTCGATGTTGATAGGACAAATTCACAGGTCTAAAAAATATTTGGTGCATTCATACGCTTTGTGAGTCCAATAATTTTTTATATTACTATTTTTTAGCATAGTACTAAGTTCTTGTAAATCGTCAGGCAAAAGTAGGGCACCTTGAAAGGCTTCAGGTAACACACGGAGAGGTTAATGCGTTTTAGAAATAAATATGTTAAACGATTTCCATGAAATAATCCAGTAAAAGTTATATGATTTGATGCAGAAAAAAAGCTTTAATTTTTTTTCCAATTAATATAACCATTTTTTTACGTCACTAAATTCACATAGCGCCATCTGTTATTAGCTAAAAGGTATCACCGACGCAACGTTTTTTCAGCTGCTGGACGGCAGATCGCTACGGTCGCTGCCGCTGTCGGTGCTGCGCGCGCAATTCGGCCTGGTCGGTCAGCAGCCGGTGCTGTTCGACCGGTCGGTGTACGAAAACATTGCGTATGGCGACACTGCGCGGGCCGGAGGGGTACCCTTGGCCGAGGTGCAACGCGCCGCGCAGATGGCCAACGTGCACAGCTTCATAGCAGCGCTGCCGCAGGTTGGACCATAGATTGTATAATATAATAAATGGAACCTCGATAATTGCTACCTCGTAAAATGGAAATTTAAAAAAAATGGCATTCCCTTCTGCTGAACTCTTAAGTACGCGAAATCTCGGTCAATTTATATTTTGTAACTGGAACAGAACGTTATTTCCCTATGAGGAATTGTGTGAATATTTACACTCTATAATTGGAATTTGAGGAAACAGACTTCCATGGAGGGTAGTAAAATATAATGACGTCTTACTTGGAACTCCCTGAACTTGAAGCAAAAGAATCTGTCTTTCGATTAAAGATACAGAATACACTAGGAAATATTGTCGCCGTCGATTTTCTCTCAATACAAATGTTAAATACTGGAAGGTAGAATCAATATTATACATCTCGATGGAAGCTTAGATTCACAAAGGCCATTCAACGCAGTAGTGGCCAGCGATTTCGTTTCAAAAAAAGAGATCAAAAAATTACATTCAAACGATACAGGGTTACGAGACCCGACTGGGAAGCGGCGGTGCGCAGCTGTCGGGCGGGCAGAAGCAACGCATCGCCATCGCCCGCGCCCTCCTGCGCGACCCGCGCGTCCTGCTGCTAGACGAGGCCACGTCGGCGCTGGACGCCGCCAGCGAGCAGGCCGTGCAAGCCACGTTGGAGGAGGTGTCGGCGGGCCGCACCACCATCACCGTGGCGCACCGCTTGCCGACAGTCAAAAACGCCGACGTCATCTACGTCATCGACAAAGGTACATTGCAGTGTTAACATCGAACAGAGATAGACTAGCAGTTTAAGCCGCCCTAGGCCGCGTACTACCTGCCGCCTGCTTCTCACCTTTATTTAGTATGTTTTCTTTACGCCTAGGTCTCTTTGTCCGATTAGCCGCTTACAGTATCTAATACCCTAGAAACGGGGCTGGTTGGCTTTATGGGAAATTCGCCACTGGCACGAATACAGTTTTTGAATGTACGTACATAAACAGTGAATGTCTGTATGGTTGCATCCAGCTCGCGATGAAGGTTTTTAGGAACCAACCCGTCTTTTAAATGAAATCTCAGTTTTGGCAATTTTTTTAATAATACATTTATCTTTTCTCGTGGTTGCGAAATGACCGATATTCCCTTTTTTTTTTCATTATTTTATTAGTAGGAGATTCTAAGTTAAACCAATACTTAAACCTGTACATTCCACAATATTTTTCTTCTAAAATCAACCACACATCCGATTATAATGAAATTATACATATGCCAGAAATATACTCGTGCTTAGAACGTAAAGCCCAGGGCTTTGTCCCTGAGAAAGTAGATTAAATTGTTGCGTTTTTATATTGATTGGCAAAATGCTAATAGAAATGTCCAGGTGGGCACTAAAAATTAGCATTGGGATAAAGATAGAAGACTAGAGCAGGACCAGCATCAGTCAGGAATAACAGCGAAATCGAGAGCTAACTTAAAAAATGTAATTATATAGAGTACGAAGGAAATAATTCTGTATATATCTTAGTGATGCCGAAGGCATTTATTCAACCATTCTTGAGAAAATGAGATTTCGACAGACGGATAAAAATTGATCTTATAAGGGTTCTATTTTTTATACTGGTTTAGGGCAGTACGGTATCCTAAAAAGGTTTCCGTATCCTACGAATGCTAGCGTTCTACTTCATTCCCATGCATTACGTTTTAACTATGTAACGCCATCTGTTAGAGGTTTTTGATAATTAATAAAATAATTGTAATTTTGACAATCTACATTGGACGGAGACGATATTAAAAATCGTCGACGTCATTTTTTCACTAATCTAAGTTTTTCTTTTGACTATTTTAGATGTAGATGGATATTATTACTCTGTTAACCTTTTTGCTACTTCTCACGCTATATGTAATCGCGGCGAGTGGACGCCTTTTAACCGATTGCGTGTTTTAGGGGTTGTGGCAGAGAGCGGTTCGCACGAGGAGCTGATGAAGAAGAAGGGCATCTACTGGACGCTGTGGAAGCAGCAGCAACACGGCTCCTGACCGCTCCGCCAACACTGACTAGCTTAGTGGAAAATCTCTATGGATGTGAATGAAAAAGTAGAGAAACTTCCTTCTTTTTCTAAGGATCCAGATTGCAGACGAGGCGAAAATTTTATCTAATCTTTTAGGAGTTAAGACGACTTTCGTGATAACGTGAGAATTAAATTCTTAATTCCTTTTGTAATTCAACATTTTCATTTGGATATCATCCAGAGATTGTTATAAGTGAGATAGGTATATACAGTATATTAATTTTTTGATTGAGTGACTGATTGATTACTGAATCAGTTCAACTTTTTATGTCGTTTTATACAATGCCCACATATTGGACAACATATACACATAAGTAGTGTATCGATAACTTAATAATAGTCAAATACTAGTTAGCTGTAATAGTGAAAAATTGATTGAGATCTTGGCTTCGACTTAGTTAAAATGTCTCACTTTAGGCGGCAAATTCAAAATAAATATCTACTTGGAATAAGTGACATTAAATTTAATAGTTTAAGGAAGCTTTATTTGGATTAAATAACAATTGGACTAATTTAGACATGATAGGGATTTTTTTTAGAAAAATATAACATGTCAGCATTCAATGCAACTTTATTATAGTTAAAATTTTAGTCACCAGACATCATGACCAATGTGGTCCATTCCCAGTAGTGGATGTTGATGAGTGACTCCTGATCCATATAAGAAATAATATAATGTTATACAATGCATCATTTATATGAGTTATTTATATTTTAATTGCACTTAACCGACGTATTGCTTGTTGGTTGAAGAAAGTTAAATACTTAAATAATAATTCATATAATTTCAATTCTTCATCAACCAATGTCAGTGTGATAGTGTATTTATAATTAATTGAAGGACTCTCAGATTTGAATTAAGTTGTTTCATCAGTGTCATAATTTAAGCAGAGATTGTTAGCATGATGTTTGTAGGTTTATATTTTACTATAGAAAATAAATTGAAAATCGTAGTTTCAATAATACTATGTTATATGCCTTCACTCATATGATATGTAAAGACCAAAAAATGTATGAATTCTCTGTGTGTATTAGTGTTTTGCCTGAATTTTGTGATATATATATGTAAGCCGTTTAATTATTTCATATTTATTGCGTGACTGTTATGCAGTGTTGCAAGATAACTGTGTGTGCATGACCCGTGGCGGCATCCGATGCCAGACTCACCACGACTGTGATATAATGTTCATTTCTTTGATCTGGTTGTGTTCCAATTATCGAGATGTATGTATAGAGTCTACGTGTTATACGGATAAAAAGTTTTTGGTTCGTAAATCTCAAACATAAGACTGCGTTAGTCTTATATTTCATTCTTGAATAACAAATGCTTTTATATAAATCCAGATCTGACAAAGACTTCGAATGTGTTAGAAATGACTAATACATTTGAAGTATCTAACATAGATCTTACCATAGGTGACTGTAGAACGCTTAGTACTATTATATTAAATAGAATTTTACTATCCTTGGCACCTTTGGCACCAGGTTAACTGATAGTTTTTTTTTTTTTTTGGTTTAACGAGAATTGATATAATAAAGTATTCTACACTCAATAAATACTTACTACGGAAAGTAATTCTATCAATTTTGTGACGTTTATCCTTGTATTTATATAACGCGTAGCTTTTTCACTAACGAGTCCAACATTTTTAGACGCTGTCTCTATTAGACATATCTCGATGGTTTGTTCCAACATGTTTTTTTATTTTAAAAGAAATTAGTTATTAAATATATTTATAAAGAAGAGTTCTGATTACTATATAAGGTAAGTCGCCATTTTATTTAGAATAGACTATTTAATATTACAAATAGTGTTCAGAAACGTTCACTGCCCAAAATTGTATAATTACTGTAAGGCCTAGTTTTCACTGGCGCATTTTTATAGATCAAAAGTTTTTTATTCTTTGTAGCTTAAATTGATCCAACAAATAGTTGGTGTATTACATAAACAATTACACAAAATGCTTGATGCATTAGAGTATTTGGACTTGTGCACCCGAATCCAATGTAATTGGGTCAGACGGCGAGTGTGCTAACCCATCGTGTGTACAAGTTACTTGAAATTTAAATGTAAAAGGATGTCTTTTAATACCGTTCTGTACAATCAACAAATCCTTTTTATTTCTTAAGGCAGGCATTCGTAAATTAAGTTCATAGACAAAGAAATCTTTTGGGTCCTCCAAATAATGTTTGTCTCTCGTTTCGCTACGGTTGCATGGGCAAAATTATATAGCGCCATCTCACTCGCACGAACGTTAATTTGTTGTATTCAGATCCGCCTATCGCTGAAGTTAATTTTTGTTCACAAAGGACCATACTTCACGTTTTGGTGTGATCAAAGTGCTTTAGATGCAAATCAGTCAAAAGTGAATTATCAATTTTACTAATGAAAACTAGGTCTTTCACGTCGTTATGTTAAGAAAGACGATAAGTCATAGCATAAGATTTTTCGAATATTAGCATTAAATTGTACATACACCATTGTTGTAAATGAAAAACTTTTGAACATTTTTGTAAAAATTCGATTTACCATAATGAATATTTTAAGCGGCCTAAACATAAATGTCAGCTTACAACATAAATTTTGTTATTGACTTTTAAATAATTATCAAATACGTCCAACGTATTATATAGCTAATACATTGTACGATATAATGTCGCGTTATATCGTCCAATGTATTAGCTGTATATATATAATGCGAAATATGAATGTCGCGTTTACGGGATCGCCGTTTGTAACGGCATTAATTTGATCTAAAGCGAATGTTTGTATGTCCAAATCTTCGCGAACTTTGCCACTGGTGCGCATGCGTCTCTCTGTACAAGTATTGTTTGTTAAGCGTAATACAGTTGTATTGTCAAAACTTGTTTAATTTTTTTTCACCCTTTAATGCTTTGGAGATAACAGTTCTCTTAAAATATTTCTATAGCCGAACGCGAAGTTACGATGGCTCAGTGATGAGTCGGAAATGTCTACGATAGAGAATAGAGCTTGATCCCAGCTAAACAACAAGCTACACAACGGTTAAACAAACCTGTCACGCTGAAGGAAATTCACCAAAATGTTGGATAATACATGAAACCCAGCGTGTTCTTGTGCAGTATGAAAAGAGATCAAAAACGTAATACATATGAATCGAACGGTAAAGAAACAAAAGATATCTCTGCCTTCTCTTCTGGAGAATGGGCGAGTATATATATAAAAAAAAGAAGAAAGATAATTTCTAAAGCTGTTGCTTCATAGTTCTGCAACATAAAGCAATAAAATCTAAATGGAAATCTCATGTCACTTACGCTGTTTTCGAAAAAATCAGATTTTGTTACCATATTTCCTATTGAACTATTAAGAAATACCGAAATAAAATTTGTCTGACGACAACTCAAAAGACTTATGCGCCGCAGTCGTGCAAAAACATTTCCTTAAATAGCACGATGTCTCACCGACACGAAACTATTGAATTTAGACGAAATTGATCTATAACGGCAGGCAGCTAAAGGGTGGCTAAATTTATTTATTATATATAAAGGGCTATCTAATGTAATGCAATTTCCATGAATTTATTTCAATATACACTTTATTACCTATAAGAGTAGAGGTCAATGTAATCGCGGAATGTAGGAATTTGTTATTAAAAATAAAATCATAATATTATTCTCAATATATACACCGGTGAATTAATTTATGCATACCCTCGTAAAAAAAAAGGATTTGTCTTTTGAGTCAAAACAATATTTCTCTTTAAAACACGTCGAGACTACCGTTTACAGTTCTTCGTCGCTTTCAAATTTTTCTCCTCTTAGATCTTTTTTTAAATTAGAAAATAAGAATTAATCACTAGGGGCCAAACCTTGGCTGTAGGGTGGACGGTCTATTTATTTAAAACTGCATATGTGTATTTTTACGACCAATGGGATCGAAAAATCTTCAAAACAACCTCACGTAATTAATAGATCGCCCCATGATCTTCCGTGAAATCATTTTAGGAATGGACAACGAGCTAGAGCACTTGCAAGCTGGAAAATGTGGTCACATCAACAGCTACAGTACAACGCAACTTTACAGCTGCGAAGTTCGTCACGAAAGCGTCGCAATAGCGGCCGTGTTCGTTGGCGTTTTTTTTTGGCGCAAGCGTCGTAATACACATTTGTATTGGACCACCACGGTGCGCAAACCACCAACCGCCTTCTGCGCATGTCAAAATTCAATTTTGCAATGCGCATTATAAAATATTACGGCGCATGCGTAAAAAAAAAACGCCAGCGAACACGGCCAGCGTAAAAATAGGACCGCGGCGGAGAAGAAGAAAGGGTCGGGGAGCATAGTAAATATTATAGTAGTGGAGAGCTTGTGCGCCATTACTGGTGTGTATGAATGCATCGTCGTGCAGAAGCAAAATGTCTTTCCTTTTCTTTTAAAATTTAATGGCTACTCTCAACTTCCCAATTAAGGTAGCGTTGTAGTCTCCGGTTATATTGACACCTTTGCCTTCGTAATCTATTAAAAGTGTTTCTTCCACATCCCAAAAACTGGAAGCCGTTAGTTCTCACACAGATCGTGACACTTTACATTTATTAGGGTAAGGTATACATTTTTCATGCCAATGCATAAACTCTTGCTTCGATTCAGGATCATGATAACAAACCCAAGTTTCATCTTTAGTAACAATTCGTCCCAAAATTGCAGCTGGATTTTTACCACACAGAGTCAAAAAATTTCTTATTGCATTAACTCATTGCTTCTTTGTATTTTCATCAGCCATTTTGCATTGACTTTTGTCATATTGAGATGGTAGTGTAAAATA
Organism: Eumeta japonica; assembly: GCA_005406025.1. Lineage (NCBI taxonomy): Eukaryota > Metazoa > Arthropoda > Insecta > Lepidoptera > Psychidae > Eumeta > Eumeta japonica. The sequence goes on from BGZK01000714.1 coordinate 152,258, forward strand.
ATCGAAATGATTGAACATATTTTGACTCTGCCTGACAGTTCTTTGTTCTTCAAACGCGGGTCCTCCAATATCGATTCTCTACTTTTTCGACGATTTCTGGAGGTGGTCTCTACAGACCGCCCGGATCTAGGCTCGTATTCAATCGACTGTCTCCCTGTTTAAAAGAAGCGTGCCATTTGTAGATCATTGTTCTTTTAGGGCAGTGCTTTGCGTAAAACAATATCATCTCCTGCACGCGCATACGCGGTGATTTTCCCTATTTAGTGAGGAACTTCAATAACGGCGCGATGCTCAATTTTATACTGTTTAACTGTGTTATGTGCACGCATCGACGCGTCGTCCATGCAGCAACTCACAGACGACCGAGCGCATCAAACCGGTAGGCGCTGCTTGCGTAACCGATGAACGGCGCTGTAGGCCCAACATAATAGTAATTTCCCAGGTTCCTTTTGACACCCCTATTCCGCAAATTTATTGACCTCTCCTCCTGTTACTGTCTTACAATTGAGGACGCTATATTTAATTTTTTTTTATAATTATCATAAAAGAAATATTAGTATATCTTGATATGTTACTAGTATTTTTTTTTAATTTGAACTTTGGTTTTTCATTCATTTACATTGAAAAAAAAAATTAAAAAGAAATTACTCAACACCTCATTAATTACTGTCCCAAAAGTAACTGCAGCAAATACTGGCATTGATTAATTTTAATTTTTTATATTTGTAGCGCGTAAACGGTGAATTATTGTATGTGGTTTATTTTACAGTTTTAAAAACGGAAATTGAAATGTTGATATTTTTGCTTATGAAAGCTTAACTAAAGCCAATTATAGTTGTCCACATAAAAAATTTAATATTATAAGATATAAAGTCATTTGAATGTTAACAATCATCTTCCGAGGTAAAGGTGTAATAAAAAAAAAATGTATAGAGTTTCAATTAAAGTTTTAATTAGAATATTAAAATTTCTTATTTATCACATTTGTCATGGTCAATAGATCATAATTGCATTTAGCTTTGTACTTTTAAAATGTCGAATGTGAAAAACAATTCACTTTAAACATAAAACATATAACAAAGTCATGGTATATCGGGAACTACAAACTACTATAAAAGTTTAACGGCACGTTTTGAGGCGATTTCTTAATAATATAAATATAGGCATTTTTTTTTCTTATGTAACCACTTATGCTAGCGTTTCAACCCATATGGGTATAGAATAGCTTTATTTATTTAAATTTTCATCAAGATTTTAATACAGGTCTCGATATCGCGCCTGACTTGAACGGCGATTTGTACTTTTTTAAATTTCAAATCGGCATATCGTATGGTTCAGGAAGCCGAATGAGATGAAAATAAAATCTAAATTTATTTCAAGTGGATGTCTCTATGTTTATCTAAAAACTCCGCCTAAGTCACTAATTATTGACGACGCGTACGCAGATAGATGTTTATTATAAAAGTATATTACGCATTCTAACATTTTCATTTCTTGACTAAACATTAAAATATTATTTTAGTAAAGATTTATTTGTTTATTATTTCAGTAGTTTAATTAAAATAACTTGTTGGTCCGAGCGTCTCAATGAAATAATTATCTAACTATTTAAAATTTCAAAATACGTTACGCAAAGATCGTTATTATCCGAATACGGTGCAGCGCGAGCACGGAGAGTACGAGATGTGTCGGGTGCGAACCGCTAGAGCAGTCAACAGCAGGGCATGCGCGGGCGCCGCCGCCGCCCGCACTAAGCGTACCTGCGCCCCCACCCCTGCACCCGATCCGCCGCAACATGATAACATTTCCCAGCCTGTAACATAGATAAATCCTTGACGGAATAAAAATTTTCTTAAATAAAAAATAGTTTGCAACATTCTTATAAATTCAGTAAATAGAATGATAACCTTAAGATTTGTTAGTAAAAGTTTTTAATTTTTCCTTTTTAGTGAAATTAAACTGTTTTGATATTTAATAACTATTTGAGTGTCAATATCACTATCAACATTAACAGCGGCCCAATAGTGATAGCAAAACAATTCTCATCAACATTCTGTGACGGGCATTCGTTCCACAATTACCTGTAGACACGAGATGGGGTAGTGCCACCGACGCTAACGCCGGCTCCACGCCCGCGCGCCAGCACATGCACCACCATGCGCCCGCGCCGCATAAGACGCACGTACAGACTGGTGAGAATGTAACAATTTAATCTAAACTTGATAAACGATATGATGAAAATATGCCGGATATAAATATAATGCTTAAAAGTAGATTAAGAGGCGTAGTTTGATTGCTTCGCCCAAGTTATTGTCTTATACGACTATTTTTTTTTGTAATTATATATTAGAAAGGTAAAACTGTCGAGTTTTTCGGTATTTTTAAAGTGAAAACGTTTTGAGGCGCATCGGACGATGTTTACATAGGCAAACTCTTGTGAGTTTGTGTCACCGACATATTCGTGCGCGTGCGCTCCAGTCGTTATTACTAAAAGTTTGTGCAGGAGAAGAAGGAAGGGTCGAGGAGCCTTGAACCTGTGCATTACACCATTCGCAGGGAAATAAGAGCGGCAGAGTTTCGTGCGTTGTTCTGTAGGCTAATAAAATTTCGATCTGTGGTTGACATTACAAGTTGCACATATTATTTTCACGTGTTAAAGTTTTATTAACTATTCTTACAATAGATTAAATACTCCTTCTATAGAAATCTTGAATAATATTTATATGAGGCAAAATGTAGACCCTGATAGCGTCGTCTACACACCAATGTATGGGCGTTAAGTGAATAGCTAATGGTATGTCGCCATTATCTAACCTGTAGTAGGTATTCAAGCAAATTATTGAAAGAAAGTGCTAATTCAAAATGTATAAATCCACAAAAATCCTCCAGTATTCCCATTGTTATTTCATACTTTAAGTTTTAATTTCTGTCTGCAGTCTTAAATGACTGCGTATTAGTTTCTGAATAGTGTTCAGTTTTTGATGTATATTCTACAGATTTTAATAAGTACAAGATATACTAGATAAAATAATCGGTCTAATATTTTGGAACTTATCATAAATTTATACTAAGTTTCACATAACAACAATTCTAGTTTGGCGTTTTTAATTCTGGTATGGAACACAAAAACATTTATCCAAATTATTGCTATCAGAGTTTACAAATTTTATTTCACCAATAATATAATAGATAAGCAACGGATTTTTTCCTTAGGGAGTACCGGCTAACCTATAGACAAACAGAGCAGCGCATCTCGGATGTGAGCTTGTCCTTGCGCATCGGCGAATGCCGAACAACAGTCTTCGTACAGCAGCACCAGCGTCGCTAATGTGCTCAACTCCAACTCGCGGTCTCGATTTTGTTCCATGCTCGACGAAGAATGGGTATCGGAGTGTACGAGCTTCCTCAGCGCTGCGCCCGTGCACAGCGCCAGTAGAACACCGCTCGCCGTCCACAAAGATGCCACTACGGCTCGGGCTGATGTGCAGCCACACTAAATTAAAAAAAAAATTTAGGATTTTCTATCAGCTGCATCGAAATACTTTTATGAAGGTCTGACTATACGTTTATATAAGATATATAGTTTTGTTTAACAAACTACATTCAAAGTCATAGATGTGCTTTAACAAAACGCGCCTTGTAAATAATATTAACATAAAACGAAAAGTTATATTAAGTTTTTACCTTAAATTTTATTATATATATAAGTTTGGGAAATTTTTTTTCATATTTTATATACAAATTCAACATCATTTTTTATCACGTTTTATTTATATCTAATTATAATGTACATATACCATTTTTTTCAATAACTTGTTGCCATTTTGGAAGTAGTGACATAATTTCATTGCTATAGAAATTTTGGGACTTTTGATAAAAAAAACTGCGACAAGTAGTTTTGACAGTCCTCTCTTGATTTTAACCCAACACTACCCAATGAATTCTGAAGAGACCGAAACAGGTGAAAATCTGAGGGCGTAAGGTCAGGGCTATAGGGTGGATCCATTAACACTTCCCAACCAACCTCTCTCAATATTTGCTGAGTGGCTAAAGAGGTGTGTGGTCTGGCGTTATCATGGTGAAAAACCACATCTTTTCTGTTGATCACTTCTGGCCGTTTTCTCTCTACTTCTTGCTTGAGTCTCATCAGCTGTTGGCAGTAGAGATAGGAATTGATGGTTTTGCCCGTCGGTAAAAGCTCATAATAAATAATGCCCTTCCGATCCCACCATACACATAGCATCAACTTATTGCGAGTTAATCCGGATTTCGCTATAGTCTGTGGAGCTTGCTTGCCTTTTGACCATGATCTTTTATGCAAGTTCTTATAGTAGGTAATCCATTTTTCATCACCAGTGATCAATCTTTCCAAAACGGTTCGGTTTCATTACATTTCAATAGAAAATCGCAAATGAGTACACGATTCATTAGATTTCTTTCAGTGAGCTCGTGTGGGACCCAAATATCGAGCTTTTTGTATATCCAGCTTTTTTCAAATAAGTCAAAACTGTTTTGTGGTCAATCCTCAGCTCTTCAGCTAAGTCGTAAGAACTAATATGCCGATTTTGCTTTACTTTTTCCAAAATGGCATCAACTTGTTCTGTAACAGGTCGACCAGAGCGAGGTTGATCTTTGACATCAAAATGATCGGACTGAAAACGCTTGTACCAGTTTTGTGCTACCCTTACCGACATTGCATCAGGTCCATAAACGTCACAAGTTTTATCGCGGCTTGTGCGCATTTTTTCTTTTTTTGTAATAAAACTTCAAAATGTATCAAATTTCTTTGTTTTGTCATTCATTTTGGTGAAAAGAAAAACAATAGAAAAATGGCGGGACATAGTTTCTACTTTTTATTTTTCTTTTTTAAATGTCATCTATTTAATGGTATAACAATTAGCCTATAAACAACACAACCAAAGAGATTTTATTTTAACTTTTTATTAATAAAATACGAAAAAAACTTTTCTCCAATCTAATATGTTGAGCCGAGATAAATAAAACTGTATAATAATTCACTCTTCCGACCTGCCGACATCCCGTAAGCGTGATTTGCAATCAATACCTACCAAAAAAAATTAAACACCAACAATCACAATAATCACCCTATATTAAACTCTAACAAATCCCAATGCAATTTCATGATCCTCATACATTGAATTTACAATAACTTAGGAGTATCATAATGAAACAAAACGCAGCTACATGCACGCGTCCTCATGCCGTCGTAGCGCACGAGTCAACATCCCCACTCCCGGCCACCTGCCAGAACTCGTTTCTCGATCTTTTGCTTGTTTGTCATAAAGTCATCTCGAATCGTTCTTGAACATTCTTATACTATGTTCTGTAGATGTCGCTGTCGATAAATTTACTAGCGTCTACAATACATGCCATACGTCGTATCGTGACATATATATTATATGTATATTATAACCAGCGACATCTAGTGAACACCAAACAATAGCGACAGGTCTAGGTACGGCATTACGCAGCGAGTATCGCCGAAGATGTACGAAGGTTGACGATCTAGAAAATGAAATACGAGCTCTGGCAGGTGGCCCGGAGTAGGGTTATTGATTTGTGCGCAAAGACAGCGTGAGGACGCGTGCATTTAGCTGAGTTTTGTTTCGTTGTGCCATTTTTAAGTTATTTTATATTTAGCATTCGAGAACTATAAAATTGCATCGGGTAAAGATAGGGTTTAAGGTACTGTGATTATTTATTTTCGAATCAGTGTTTCATCTTTAAGCGGGTATTTATTGTAAATCACGGCTACGGGACGTCTGGGGGCCAGGGGTGTGAATTCCTTGATGAGTTTATTAATCACGGTTCGACATACTTATATATACATATTCACTTGGTAAGCAATTGAAGATGCAACCTTAGAATTGATAAGAATGTTCTGATTTAAAGTGATGCACGAATCAAAACTATACCATCATCTCTGCATTATTATAAATATGATACTCTATTATTGTGATTGCATTACCCTATTAACCAATAGGACAATGGATTAAGAATAATGAGTTGCTTATTTGAATGGGGTTATGATTGTTTCAAATAACTTACATGCTGCCCCAGTATGAGCACTAATGCTATCTAGCCATCAAAATACAAAAGCATAGATATATTCCTACATAAACAAAATGACCAAACGAAATTGGCTTCGTGGTAGGCGTGGCATACGATATTGGCTTCGCCGCCACACAGATGTTCACCGCGTGTCCTTATTCTTTCTCTTTCTGTCGCCAACAAGTGTTTTCATTCTTTCTCTTTCTTTCTCTTCTATCAAGAAATAAGTGTCATTTGAAATTACACCTAAAAAGATAATAATAAGATCCTTTTTAAGAGATTTATTTGTTTTAAAAATAAGTTGTATATCCTCATGTACATTTGTGTGAGTTATGTGCCATGAATGAACGTAAATTTGTTCAACGTTAAAATTCTATGCTTTTGATGTATCTAGCACATTCAAGTTCTATATGAGGCACTTAGCTCGTGATGCAGCTTTATTGCAACACAACAGAATTATAATTTGTATAAAACACATGAAGCATTCCGCCATGGAGCGAGTACTTCTTCTAGAATGATTGTAAGATCGTAGGCCCACGCAAAGTTGATGCACGTCTGAGACATCACAAGGCTCTGAAAGGTCTTCCGAACCTTCACAGACATGAGGATTTTTTTATGGTTATTTCCTTTGCTGTTTGAAAGCGAAGACAGTTGATATTCCTATAACTGCACATGAATTAGAAAAATATAGACACATTGTGATTAGGTTATATTTTCTGGTAGGTGGAGCCACTTTGCAGTAAAATTGTTTGAAAGCTTTTCTCTTTCATCACAGATTGGCAACATTCTTTTTTTATTATCAAGGATTCACCATAAAAGGACAAGAGTAAAAAATAGGTTATGGTTTTGAACTATTATATTATGGTTTTTTTCTATATAGGATTAGCCACTCACTAGAAACAACACTCATTAATGTTAAAGAAAAACATCATGAGGGAAACTTCACTTCGAGGATAGTAGAAAAAGTATTCTCGCAGTGTATGAACCCTGTACACAGCGATGGGTTCATAATCCGTTACGCTGGGTTTGAGTAAATGCAAGATGAAGAGTGTTCCATCTCTGCCTACACTGTATCGGGAATGTCGTGAAGTTTACAACAATCATACATTTTTGTAATTACGAAACTGAGATACTTTCGTACCGCGATAAATAAGTACAGCGGCGCGAAGACCGCGTTAAACGCCGCCGTAAGTGCAGCGCCCCGCGTGGCGAGGGCCTCCACGGCGAGGCCCCGCCCCCGCGCCAGCGCCACCCCCCAGCCGCAGCTGCCGCCGCACGCGCTCACCCACGCACTGTAACACATTAAACATACAAATATATTCATGGACCTAGAAATATATTTAGAAAACGTTACTTTCATAATATTATTTTGCACTTTAAAATAATAAATTAATCATAGATGAAAAAAACTATGTTTTTACACTTTTTTCCATGTTTCTCTCATAGTATAGGTATAAGCACTTTAGTCGTCTATAACTAAAGAAACAAGTAGGTATATCAACTATTACTCTGACTCTAGTTTAAATTAAAGTGTACCAGCAAAAGAGCGTATCTTCATAGTACTTACGTCCTTTGTTGAGAAGCGCAGTTTTTCGGAAATAATTCGAAAACGGTATATCGTATGATCTTTAAAATAATTTTCATTGAAAGTATTTACTAAGCATTATCTTCGCAATTTTTTTCATATTTTTTAAAGGTACAGTTTAAGAAATAGAGGGGGGACACACAACTTCTGCTACCGTCGGAGCGATTATTTCCCTAAAATTTTGATAAACCAAAAAAATTGCTTAGAAACCTTAACATTTTTAAAGGAGCTGACGAAATATGTGCTACATGTTGATGTTTGATGAAAAAATTTTTTTTTAGCTTCTGTTACATGTATGGAATGCCCCACCTAGAAATATTTAATTTTGTTATTTACCTATTAAACAAAGTAGCAGCTTGTACAACGCACCTATACTCAGAATTTTATTAATATATATCCTGTAGTTTTTGAGTAAAATACCTGTGACATACAGACGGACAGACAAGACAAAGTTATAGGGGTTCCGTTTTTGCCCTTTGGGTTCAGAATCCTAAGAAGGGTGACATTAAAACCATCTGAAGCAGAGGAGCTTGCATAAAAAGAATTGAAATGCAGTGAAGCAATTGATTATGTAAAATAGAGTTCTGCCTCTGCTTAACATATAAGACACTCAAAATTTATGTTGTTTACTAATTTTGCAAATATCATCTGCACCAAATTACTCATTGCAATTAATTGTAAAGTTGAATTGCAAGATCAAATGCAAAAGGTTCGGGTTTTTATTTTCGTTCCTTTTTCTTTTCAAGACGATGATTTTAATAATTTCACACCGATAGCAATCTCAGTTTCAATCTCAATTTGACCCAAAATACAATTCTAATTTCGAGCTTGAGCCTGACTAAAGACTCCGATCCAGATATTAACTCCGAGGCTAAACCCACATCGACCGCAATCCCGATTTAAGTTTTTGGTGCATACCTTAGAAATCTCATTCCGAACTCTTTATAAAATTCCAGTCCCAATTTCAATTTTAATATCGATTCCAAACTCACTATTCCATTAGAGATTTTGTGATGAATAAATAAGTTGATTTTTTTATTTCCGATATTAAGCAGTATGACAATGAAAACATTATAATTTATAGAGTTGTTGAAAAAAAAGAACCCATAACAAAATCAAAGCCTACATATTTAACGTTTTCTTAAACATGCTACCAAGTTTTCAGAATATTAAAGATAAGAAAAAAATAAAAAAATATTACATTTAGATAGATTAGATTAGTGGGAATCAAAGATTATAAACACTCACCCTTTGAGTAAGGCGGTCTCCGCGTCGAAAATCGAGAAAGCGGGCAGCACAAGCGCAGCCGTCAGGGGGCCCAACAGGAACCTATGGCCGAGTACGGCTAGCAGCGCACGCCCACCCCCGCCCCCGCCACAGCACCCGGCGACGCCAATGGTGCGGTACCCCGCGGCCGCATATATATAAGTGTACGTGATGTAGTTTGTGTACTTGCTGTGCAAGGGCCCTGTGAAACCATTAAATACGTCTATACTCATTACCGAGTTTTAGGCACCATTGGATTTTGCTCAAGTAAATTTTTACATCTGGTGATAAATATAGACATGAGAACGGCGAAATGTCAGAGAACACCATAGTGTTCAATCAAAAACGACAATGTTGAAAGTTGACCATGCCAGTCTTAGCATTTCCTTAGAAGTTGTCCCAGTTACCCTCAAAAAGTTTATTAATTTCATGGATCCTGTATTTTTTGAGGATACTGTTAACAGACAAGTATATTATTTGTACATATGTGTACAAGCAACTACTCAGTGGCTCAACCTGCTTGAGCATGTATTGTTCCAATTTCTATTTTTTTCCTGAAATTGGTTCTTCCTATTAGGTGCGTGTCCTATCTCCGAGTTATTCTACTGGTAAAAAGACACATTTTTTAAATAGTTTTAATATCAAATAAATCATTTGAATAAATATTATACATTAATAACAATTAAGAAACTGATCTACTTTCATTTATTTTTATCTTCATAGCTACTTATCTATAAAAAACAACTATATACCACCATATAATCTTACACTACATGTCACTTTTCTGGGTGATTTTGTTATATTTTCAACAGATTCGGCACTCTATTTCATGAGAGCTCATTAGTAGTAAATCCTTTTGCAGATTTGGTTAAACCTTCAATGATCCCAGATCATTCGAATGGGTCCGGAGCCAAAACTATTTTTTATTTATAACTCACACATCTAACGAGCAATCGCCCCATGCTTCTCTGTAGACTCGTAATTCTTTATTACCTGGCGAGCAGTGACAAGGGATACACATAGTTTTATCGTTTCCGAGATTTTGAAAAGCTCAAGTCTATGCAGATCCAGAACAGTAATAGTGGGTCCGATATAATTAAGGTATTTTTGTAGCTATATGACATGTATCTACTTTAGCTTGTAATTTGACGTTAGATCATTATATAGTGTAAATGTGTAATGCTTTTTTTCCCATATTATTATTTTGCCTCAGTTGTCTTTATCTTAATTTTGCTTTTCTATAACAGCCAAAATGTTTTGAAAATAATTGGTAATTTTAAAAACATGTCATTATATTAGAAGTACAAATAAGTTTCTGTCGTTTTTTGTCTATAAAATAATATTTATTGTGAAAGAACGGTAATTTAATTTTAATCGAAGTATTGCCCATCACTAGCAACTACTTTTCTCCATCTTTCAGGCAGCGTTCGGATTCCAAGTATGAAGAACTCTTTTCTTTTGAGGCTATTTACGAATCAACTCAATTTTTGGTATCTTCATATGATGTGAACCGCTGCTCTGACCGGAACAGATGATAATCGGACAGCGTAATGTTTGGTGAATAGCGGGTAGGGTAGTACTTCCCAATCAAGTGCTTTCAAATAGGTTTTCACCGGAACCACTACATGCGGACGAGCATTATCATATAGAAGAATAATTTTGTTGTGTCTGGAGTAGTATTGAGGGCATTTTTCCTTCAGAGCTTGGCTCAATTTTATCAATTGTGTTCGGTATAGAGTTCTAATGATTTTTTCGCTTCGATTAAGCAACTCATAATACATCACACCTAGTTGATCCCACCAAATACACAGCATGAGTTTTTTTTCCTTGAATATTCAGTTTTGTTGTGGATGGGCAGGTAGTCCCCATGATTTTCTTTTTCTTGGATTATTCTAATGTATCCACTTTTCATCAACAGTGACGAATTGATGAAAAAAAATTTTTTTTGTGCCTAGCTAGCAGCATTTCACTCATGCATAATCGGCGTTCAACACCTTTCGGCTTTAATTCGTATGGAACCCAATCACCTTGTTTATGCATAATTCTTAACGATTTTAAACGATGCGAGACTGCTTGCTGAGTAACTTCTAAAGTAAGTGCAAGTTTCTTTTGTGTTTGAGACGAATCTTCCTTCAATTCTACATCCTAATAAATTTTTGGTCTTCCACTGCGATCTTTGTCTTCTACATCAAAATCACCATTTTTAATCTTTTGAAATCATTGATGATATGTTCTCTCATTCAAGGCAGCCTCATTATAAGCTTCTGCGAGCAATCGATGTGCCTCAGCTAGCAGATTTTTTAAATTAAGGAAGTAAATTAAAAGTTTTCACAAATGACGCTTATTTGGCTCAAATTTAGACATTTTTGGATTATGTTGTTCTTAAATGAACAACCTAATTTGCAAGCCGGTTATCATCTGCGAATTCTAAAGTAAGCCTCGTGCCATGCCATCTCTCTCAAAACAGCAGAAACTTATTTGTACTCCTAATATTTACTAAAAAAAGTACCAAGAAATGTTCATTATCTTAAATTATTTCTTAGTTTACATTTTGTTTTAAGGCTGTTAAGGCTTTGTGTTAAGGCTGATTTTTGTGAGTGCAAAACGGATTTGTTTTGTTTGTTTATAGTTTTACTATAATGCATTTTACATTCATTTGTTCCCAGTTATTACGAAAATTTGTGAAGAAAATACAAAAAACTAATAATAATAATAATAAAAATTTTTATTTAACTGCATATACTCAATTAATCCACAGAAGTGAGAAGGATATTTTCTATTAATGATTATTTATCCTCAGAAATTGAGCACAATTATGAAAAATGAGATGAAAATTGTGAGTCCATTGGGACCCGGAATAGCATTATTGTAGTTTGAAAATGGGTATGGTATTTACGAGTTAAATAATTCATTAGTTTTCAGTCGTTGCTTGCATTATTTTTAGTAAACACAAAATTTCCTCCATCCGTTATATTAAAAATTACACCTCAATTCATCCAATTACTTTTATACTGCACTGAGATTTTTTTATTAGTGCTATGAAGGCTGGCAATCGTCATAAAGAAATATGTCAAACATTATTTAAAGTTTGATTTATTACAGACAAATTATTGAATTTGTACTACAAATGTTCAAATTAGTAGTTATTGTGAAGGAAGAACAATTCTATTGCAATATCCACAATTTCCTTCTAATATTAAGAGATAATCTGGCCAGTAGAATTCTTGTTCATGGTTCTTATGTATAGAGGAAGAGAAAGTTTATGGTTAACTACCAAAAGCCTATTGATATGTATCGAAAGTTCCTTTCTATGAAATGCCATTTGTGCTCTTTTATTTTAACACTATCTGTATCCCGCTCGCTACGGTGCAAATAATCAAAATATGAGCAACAACCATTTTTGATCCTGATATTATAATGTTGGTTTTAATGCCGATTTTGTCCTACATAATGATATAATGTTGTTATTTTTCTGTTTTTTTTTTCAATTCTTTTTTTTTTTGCATAAATAAAAGTATACAATCTGGTATTCCAGAAGATAATTTATCTTTATGCGAAATTTGATTTGAATCACTTCAGCCATTTTGGAGATTAGACTGACAAAACAAACAAACAGTCAACTTTATTTATACTTATAAATTTCTAACATTACTTGAATAAATAAATAAATAGTAATTAAAATCTTTCTAAAGCTACTAATAATAATAATATTATTAAAAAAACATATCAATTGTATTTTTGATATTCAGGAAAAATCTAATATTAAGAATGTAAAAATTATCATAGTGCATAATCATAGGTACAACAAACCATATTGAATCAATTATAAGGTGTTAAGAAATGTTTTGCAAAATTTAAATACTGATAAACTTGCAGAAATTTACAATCCATATCTTCATTGTATTGAATATTATGTAAAAATGTGATTTTCCCGAAAACTAAGGAATATTGAGAGATATATAAATAATTATGAACCATGCAATTTAATATGTGTCGTGTTTTATCAAAACAACTTCTAGCTTGTAGCTATCATCTGATAGTAGCACTGTGGTTTTTCTAAAACTAGAGGCGTTCAACAGATTCAATTCTCGTTCATCCTTGACGATGTACTTAGAAATTATTTTTGTTTGGTATTTTTTGGAGCTCACAAATGAAGATGATCAGTCATGTTTCATGAAACGAGAAAAGCTATACCACTTCAGTTAAGTTGAGTGTGTTCTTACTTCCACCATTGAGGTAGCCTCTAGTTCAATGCATAAATAAATCTAGCATGACTCTAAAAGCTTTTATGGTTATGAACTCGTCTACTACAGGAGATAAAAATGTAACTACAGAATAAAGTATAAAGTTTTGGATCCGATTCAATTAAATTAAAAGTTTTATTGGAATCGGATCTTCAATTAGTGAAAGTGCAAATGTTACTCATTATTGATTTCTTTTGAAGTTGAAAATTGAATTAAAAATATTTTCTCGCAATAAGATGATAAAATTAATAATTACATAAAAGGCGGAATTTCCTTGATAAACTGTAAATGTGTTTTGGAACATAAGAGATTAGTTTTAAATATGGCTGTCTGTTATTAAAAAATTGATAAAATTTAAAAAAAAAGTTTGAAATATTGAACAGCGATTTAGTGAATAATTAAAATCGATGGTATTCATTATATGTTAGTAGCATGGTGTAATTTAAAAAAAACATGAAAACAGCTATATCAAAAGCTATGTCATTAATGAAGTTTGTACTTAAAACCATGTCAATATTGAACTTAAGTCTGACAGCAATTAAGTTATTGGATGCAACTTCATGTTGCATATATACTCTGATCTATTACTATCATTACTGATAATATCAAATAATATATGACAGACGAAGCATTTATTTTTACTTGTAAATATATATTCTTTAATAGTAAATTATTTCTCATTCAACTTTTATTTATATTATAACATATAACAATTAGTTTTAAACCATGTCTTATCATGTGTATACTAAAATCAATAAGTTTAAGATCCGTAAGACATATGCCATTACATCTCCCCATGAAACCATTACAAAGATGTTAATTGAGTTACTTCATGAACGTAAGAATAATTATGATGCCGAATGCACCTTTATGGAATGTTTGCATGTAGCGTGCTATCTAAGTGCATGCAGAGCGGAGAGTGGTGTATGCCTCCGGGAGCTCCGAGGCGTGGGGCCACGGCTGCCGCCAGCGCCACGCCCAGCACCGCAAACACTGGCCAATGCCGATGCACCTCTTCGCATGCATCCACTGCCTTACGCCTACTCCCAAATAGTGCTGACTTGGGCTGCAAGCTCGACAGCCGGCTACTGAAATGTAAAATTCAGCTGAAGACTTGACATTTTTTTATTTTCACCGATTATAAGCAAAATTATGATATATATGATGACCAAGTACAGATTCAATGAACTAGTCTCAAAATTGTCTGCAATAAGTCTCTAATCTCTAATCAGCATGCAGGGAAAAAGTCCAAGACAACTGATCTAGAATAAAAAAATTTAAAACCGCTGACCTTGCAGGCCATCCCTAAAACTTTTCACTACGGTATTTATCTTATATTTATCTTTATGGTATTTATGTATCTTTGAGCTCAATATGTTTTAAATATTGTCTATGAGCTCAATCTATGTCTATAACATATTGAGCTCAATATGTTATAAATTTTTAAGCTTAAAAATTTGAAAAAAGGTTGACCCAGCAAGCCATCATTGAAACATCTTACTAATTTAGCGCTCAAAGCATTCAAAAATATAGAAGCAATAAATCATTGAGTTCATTATGCCCAAGTGATCAATTTTAGTGCTTTTTCAAGTTCTCTGTGCTCAAAAATATAATTCTAATATTTCTTGAGCTCTTCTAATTCAAAAATTTATATATATACAAAACCTTTTTATTAATTTTTTTAATTACTATATCTTTTGTGTTTAATCTGTTTTATGGAATCCAATGCAGTTTTATACACAAAAAAAGATGGTCGAACACCAAACATCAATCTATCAAGTATTACTCATTTACTTTGAAAAAAAAAACCCCTTTTTTTTATTCTTCATTAACCGTATCTCTCTAATAAACCAACCAATGCAATTTATGATGATCAATGCTGTTTTTAAAGGAAATTGGTTAGATCTTGGAATTTATCAGAAGAGTGGATTAAAAAATACTTTTAAAAAATTTTTACCAACAATATCTCTTAAACAAATCGACAAATTTTGAGGCATTTAATAATTATCAACATAGTTTTCTAAGGCAAACAATTAGATAGATTTTGGAATTTATTGATAGAGCAGTTTACAAAACAATGTAAGAAGTGCTTTTTAATAATTTTTTTCAATAGGTATCTCTTGAATAAATCATTCAATTTGTATACAGTTTGCAGCAGTCGACTTTTTTGTTGAAAGTAGATTTTGATATAGATTGGTAGAGTAGATTAAAAGTCATTTAAAAAAGCATTTTTTCTGAAAACTTTATTTTTGAGATTCCTTAAAATATCCAGGGCCAAACTAGTTAGAAGTTTCAGAACTGACGAAAACTTGGTTTTCTAAAATCGAGGTGAAAACAATCTCTTCAATTTTATGAAATTTTTTTAATTTTTATACTGGAAAGTTAAAAATTATGCTCAGTGGAGTGGTCATTAAAATCTGTCACAATAATTTCAGACTTATATTGCCATGTATAAAAAATATTCCTGTACAACAGAAAATGTAATCAATTGAAGTCAAGGCACGGTTTAATTTTAATATAAAAGTAGCAATAATATTTATAAATCAATAAAGTCATTGTGTTATGTTGCAGTGTAAATATTGGCGGTGAAATAGTTTAATCTGAATTAGATGAAATGAAAACAAAGGAAAATCCAGTCTCAAAGATTTGAATAACATTTTGCATTATTTCTTTCACTATATTTTAAATTTTCACTTGTCCTATTAAATAGATAGATTGGTTTCATAATCAATTTCTGAAATTACTGACTCATAAAAGGGACGGTCAGAATTCCAAACTACTTTCGTCTGTGTATTGGATTCGATTCATAAGCCTCAAAATATCAACTATTTTAAAAATACTTAAATTATGTTATTTGATAATATGCAATAAAATTAATAAGCAAACTGGGCAATTTAAAAAATTTTAAAATGAAATCAGAAAAATTTTTAGAACAGGAAAGGGTGAGAGGAGAAAACGAAGAGCCTTCCTTAAAAAATTTTCATGTTCCAATTATAGGACGTGTATTGTTTTAGAAAATTTTTAAAATTTTCATTATTCAGCCCCTGAACACACTAATAATTATTAACATTTACTCAATTAAAACATTTTTTCCATAAACATAATCAATCTTGATTGTAATATATGCAAAAATACCATCCAGCTACTAGAATGTAAAAATGATATCTTACACTAACCTAAAATTTGGTAATGATAAAACGAATTTTTATTTCAAAATTGACTTCACAAATCAACTTACCTTTGAGGTATTTTAACCACATTCTGAGGTGAATTTATGAATTTATCTATCACAATCATTTATTACAAACACTAAAACTTTTTGATTTTATGTACTGTGAGCAACTCTACATATGTCGTTATTGCTATAGCGGACGGACCAAATAAGTAAGCACAAAATAACTTTATAAAATGTTAGTTTCTCGAAACAACTTTAGTAACAACAGTGAAACAAAACAATTCTTCATTCCATCACGTAACTGCATTATAGATTAGTAACATATATACAATTATAATTCTGTGCTTACAACTTCATTACATAACATATACTTCGCTTAAATTTAATCAATGAAACTCCTGTAGTTAGGATATATAATTCAAAACACTGGTTCGTGCATCTGCAATGCCGATTATATTATACCAAAGGAATAAACGTCACCGTAATAGTGATGTGCTCATCCACGATAGATAAATTACGATTATCAAAAATAATGTATCGATATTTTATTATCGATGTAATACTTTTGATTATCTACTAGGCTTGTGCTAAGTAACTCCACTAGAAGATTGGATATGAGACATATCATTCCAGCCAAAGACACATATCCGATAACTATATCCATGTCCGCTAATCATATCTGCGGTTATGATGACGTGGGAGAGCGAGGACAAGTCCCATATCGCGGAACTATATTTGCTCCGAGGCTGCGAGAGATTTAAAAATTTTCTCGGAGCGAGATAGAGCCGCTTACAGTACAAAATTAATTTACTCGCTCTCGCTCCGAGGACAAACTATTTGATTTCCCGTCATACTTTACACAGGCTTAGGACTGTCAACCAAATACCTATTTAAATTAAAAATAAATATTTGATTGGCGTATTTAAAAATCAATTAGTATTTACAATGATTTCTGATCGACTATGTACATGATTATGATTTTTACAGTTGTTTTTTTTTTACCTACTTATAATTATTAAACTATTTTTTGTTTTTTTTTTCATTTTTTTAATTATTTTTTTTTGTAGTTCAAATTTTTTAAACGTCTAGTAATATATATAACGTCTAGTAATATATTTTTTTATCAAGCGCTGCTCTCGCTGCCTGCATATAGAACGGACGACCGAACGATGAACAAACCTAATCGTCCTTTCTTTTTCGCTCACTAGCCGCTGTGTTGTATTACGCTCTCGCTCTCTTTAAAAGAGTTTTGAATGAACGAAACTTGGACGTGGACGGGTAGGATAGATATAGGATATAGTTATTTATTAGAAAGGGAATGAACGATTCATATCCAAAGTGAGACACATATCCGAAGATATAACTGTGTCCGGAGTTACTCAAGCCTATTATCTACAACTATTGAGCATTGGCCGTAGACTGATGTGGATTGCCTTGATAATGGAGCACGAATTGTGGTGTGATGAGTTAAATATAAAATTATTTCATTTTGATAATAAACAAGGTAAATCGGCATCTGACTGCGGCCAAGGCTCAAATTGTCAAAATTTGTACGACAATCTGTGTTATAGGAAAAGAACATTTGCATCTATTGACCGGTTTCCAATTTGAACTTGATACAAAGAACGTAATGAAAGAAATTTATAGTGCCTATTGACTGATTGATTACCAATTTGTAATCTACATCGATCTTAAATGACGTAGGGCATCAATTTTTTATAACAAAATTTTGTATTGATTTTTAGTAGTCAGGATTTATTTTTATAAAGTGTCATTCTTTTATAAATGCACCTTTTCTATTCTCTGTGTTAGGGATTTAATCAAATTAGTTAAATAATTGGAAAACTGCATTAGCTTGGCAATCCTTTGTAAAACATTTTTTTTATTTTAAATGTATAAGGATTGTAAAATCTTAAACTAACTATGAGCACATGAATAAGGAAGTAATATGTGACAAATTGTAATGAAACAACAACAGAAGAAATGTCAATCATCATCGATTGTATATAATAACTTTCCGTATTCTAAATCAATTCGATAAATTTTTATCTTTTTTGGTAAAAATCAATTATATTCAAACGTGACCTTTGAAAATATTACAGACTGTATCAAAACAAACAGTTCAAATGTTCTAGCACGTGGTGTGACCACAGAGCGACTATTGTACTTTGTGGACCGGCCGGTTGCGTTCCTACATGACAGCTCTAACAGCTGTTCATGACAGTTTGTAGTTTGTACGTCAAATTAGGAGCAGAGTTGATATTTGCTAAATTTTGTTTAATATTAAACGTCGAAGGCATTGACAGAATAAGTAGTAAAGTTATATCATAAAAAGAAAGCTATCAAGTTATTGGAAGTGCCTTTAAGGAAATATTTGAATTAACACTGATGTTGCGGCGTGCGGTGCGCCCGCTGCGGCTGCTGGCCACCGGGCGAGCTCCGGCAACTAGGTTAGGCGATTATATTATTGTAATGCAACTATATGTTTACTTAATGAATATGTGCGAAGTAATGTCATGATGTACTTTGTAAGAAAAGATAATTGATAATATTTATAGTTTTTTCTGATATTGTTACGAAAAAAGTTCTTATCTTTGCATTTGTATTTTTATTCCATGATCATATATACTTAGGTGTGATGATCAATGTTTTCAATGTTATAAACCCTATGTCACGTGGCAGTCTCCTTTTATATTTTTAATTTAAATTTCTTGAAATATCACAACAATAACATGACACTATAAGCACATGGCCACAGTACATTTTATGACAGTTCTTTAGTTTGTCTATATATTAATCTAGGTTCAGTTTACCTTGACACCAGTTAATGGTTACATAATTTTTCATGTTTAAATAATTATTATTATGTTTTTTTTACATCATCAAATATTGTATAAATTTATAGATTCATTCTGGACATTATGATATAAACGTTAGAAGTAAAAGTAATTAATTGGTCTCATGTTTCTGGTTATTGGTATCATGTAACCTAGCTAGCTATATAATTATTTTACTTCTCTTCTGAGCTTCAAAGAAACTTGCTCTCTTTCTCACAACCATGGCTCCAGGAGTTCATCTCTTTCAGTTGCATAACTGGCTGTAGGCGAGGCACTAATGATACTGATACTAAAATTTAATTCTAACCCTTTAATTTAATATTTTACTTGCACATGAGATAAACAGAAGATGTTTCAATAAATTGAATTGTCGCTTTTGTGTTGCAGTGTGCGTAGCAAGAGCGCATATGAGGGCGACGGCAAGACTACAGTACAGGTGCTTAACCAGGACCAGGAGCTGGGCCTCATGGTTGATTCTTATGCAACGGTAAATTACATGAACTTCCAGACATGCACACAACTAACGTAACTTGTAATGTTTTTTAAATGTATCAAATTATATGTATGCAAAAAGGGTATGCAAATATTTTTTTGAAATAATAAAGAAATATATATAAAGTCACGCTCATTAAAGAATTGAATAATGAAAAGTATAATTTATGTAATGTGTTCTTCTGTAATGAAGGGACTTAAGTATCAATTGTTATTCGAAAAATATCTATTGGCAATAGGCTATGTCATTGTATGAATGTAAAATTGTTTTATGGAGTTATATTATTTCATTGTGATTGAGACTTATTTTCTACTGTGCACAGCCTATTTTTTATATCATGTTCTTCAACTGTATTTAGTAATCCTATTATGAAATAAAATGAACTTTTTAAACAATTTTCGATGTCTACTTTTGAACATTTAAAACAATATGTAATCAAAATACAATATTGTGGTATTTAAATTCTGTTTTAAGAAGATATTCAAGTATTATGTAAGCAGAATTTTTTTCTAATTTTCCTGGCAAAAGCAGAGAAGGTGAAGATATTTATAATCTTATGTAAGAAAAAAATAGCACAACCTAATGAAAATGTCAAAATAATAGTCATATTTTAATTAACAGTACTATTTTGTTTTTGGTTAATTACATATATAGATTATAAGAAATTGTTGAGTGTTTTCAAAATTGACATAAGTCTAAATTGCTTAGTGTAGTAATTTTTTTAAACGGACCAATGTTCTATTCAAGGAATGTCTGGAACAGTATTTAATAGTTTCGAAAAACTTACATACTATAATGGGTGGGAAGGGGGGTGACATTAAATTGGTCATAAGACAATTATGAATGTTACCCCCTCCCCCCATTCATGATAATGGGTGGGAAGGGGGGTGGGATTAAATTGGTCATAAGACAATTATGAATGTTACCCCCTCCCCCCATTCATGATAATGGGTGGGAAGGGGGGTGAGATTAAATTGGTCATAAGACAATTATGAATGTCCACCCCCCCTTTCATGATAATGGGTAGGGAAGGGGGTGAGATTAAATTGGTCATAAGACAATTATGAATTTTACCCCCTCCCCCATTCATGATAATGGGTGGGAAGGGGGGTGAGATTAAATTGGTCATAAGACAATTATGAATGTTCCCCCCCCCCTTCATGGGTAGGGAAGGGGGTGAGATTAAATTGGTCATAAGACAATTATGAATGTTACCCCCTCCCCATTCATGATAATGGGTGGGAAGGGGGGTGAGATTAAATTGGTCATAAGACAATTATGAATGTTACCCCTCCTCCCCATTCATGATAATGGGTGGGAAGGGGGAGATTAAATTGGTCATAAGACAATTATGAATGTTACCCCAATTCATGATTATATTATGATTGCTCACATGCTTGAAAGCCTCCTCATTGTTAGAAACAATATCTACAGTACAGTTATTAAGGACAATTAGTATTTCTTTGTTCATGTTCAGTGCTATATGCACTCCTTTTTGATCCAATTCCATATTGCTGATTTTAGTTTTTACCAATTGCTTTTATTTTTTTAAGGAAAAGGATAATGAAAAAGAAACTTCTGTCATATTTTGTCCTCTGCGAGGTTTACGCTCATCTCACTTTAGCCTTTTCTATTATGAAATGTGTAATGAAATGCTATCAGAGGTACGCAAAGCCTATGGGTTACATAGGTGCTTGTGTACAACATCGGGTTGAGATATCGTAGGTCTTAGATATTATTCTAAAACTATGAAGTGAATGATAGATTGTGAATGATTTTAGTTTGGATTCCGTCTCAACATCGGCATCACAGTTATAGGACCCATGGCTATTTTCCCCAGGTTAGTAATGACAGGTTTATCATTTTTTTTAAGAGATTGGATAGTTGGTGTATTTTGAATAGAGTCAATCTCAAAAAATGTTCTTATATAATTGGAAATATACTCATATATTGACTTATCGTTATGTAAAACTAGATATTTTGATTCATATTCACAATGAATCAAATATTATATCAGATATCAAGAGATAAAAAACATAGTTTGTGTGCCATATTTGTATGAGTGCACATCAAAAAATTGTCATAAAAAATATTATCATCAAAGTAAATGTATTTTTTCTGTTTATGCATTTGATTGTAAAAAATGGATAAAATACAGTACAACACAAAATTCTTTGCTGTTATGAAATTAGTCAAAGAAAGCGTTGCATTGGGGTAAAATAAGAATGCGGGGAAGAAGAAGGAGGGGTAGGGGATGCATATCAAGTCATTCGGAGGTAATTCAGAGCGGCAAAGAGAGTATTGTACCATAGAAATGGAATACAAAAAGTGTGGAGTTATCAATGGTACAGTGTAAGATATTGGAAATTGATGTATTGGATTCATAATTCAAAATAAAATTCTATCGAGTAAAAATTTATATATAATGTAATAGAATTTATAAGATGGCTCCCCTAACATGCTTTATAAGTTATAATAGAATTTATAAGATATCTCCCCTAACATGCTTTATAAGTTATAATAGAATTTATAAGATGGCTCCCCTAACATGCTTTATAAGTTATAATAGAATTTATAAGATGGCTCCCCTAACATGCTTTATAAGTTATAATAGAATTTATAAGATGGTCCCCCTAACATGCTTTATAAGTTATAATAGAATTTGTAAGATGGCTCTCCTAACATGCTTTATAAGTTATAATAGAATTTATAAGATGGCTCCCCTAACATGCTTTATAAGTTATAATAGAATTTATAAGATGGTCCCCCTAACATGCTTTATAAGTTATAATAGAATTTGTAAGATGGCTCTCCTAATGTGCTTTATAAGTTATAATAGAATTTATAAGATGGTCCCCCTAACATGCTTTATAAGTTATAATAGAATTTGTAAGATGGCTCTCCTAATGTGCTTTATAAGTTATAATAGAATTTATAAGATGGTCCCCCTAACATGCTTTATAAGTTATAATAGAATTTATAAGATGGCTCTCCTAATGTGCTTTATAAGTTTGGACAATAAATAAATGTTCTAAAATGTGTGTTGTGTGCAGGACAGTGATGTCTTGGCAGGTGCGTGGATCCAACGAGGTCACAGAAGAGGCTTTCCGACTTTTTGCACTTCTTGAACCAAAGATCGACTTATTGGTAAGCATTTAGAAGCGAATTTTTCTAAATTGTGAAACAACGTTTTTGATGAGCAGAATATCACTAAAAATTGACAGCGAATGGACAAACCTATCTACACACAATGGGAGTAGCGGATCGGGACGGACACTGCAATCTCTATAACAGATGCTTCAGTGCTTCTGTCAGAATAAATAGGGTATACACTGACTGGTTTGATATCCGCAGGGGTGTCAGACAGGGGCCAGCAAGTCTAAGGTAGCTCCACCTTGGCTATTCAAACTATTCAAGGATAGCTGTCTGTATGATCGGAAAGAGTATGAGTATGGATTAAGAATGGATGAGCTGTCTGTTAAATGCCTCCTATACGCCGATGAACAAGTAATGCTTGCGGCATGCGACCTGCAGATAATGATAACTAAAAGAATGACTGTTAAGAAAAAGAGGTATGAAAGTATATTTCAGCAAGATTAACGCAAGATGCTGTGTAAAACATAGTTTTTACGAGGCGATTATTCGTTTGACCTTATCCATTTCGAATATTATCTACGGTGACGTATGGTCAATGCATCTATGGTCATGCAGATCGTCGGCGTCGAGACAACCGATCGCAACGTGCTGGACAGCGTAAGACGCGCGGCGCGCGCCCTGAACCTCAACATAGAACTACTGTCCACCGAGCACGCCTGCTC
Source organism: Eumeta japonica (assembly GCA_005406025.1). Taxonomy (NCBI): domain Eukaryota; kingdom Metazoa; phylum Arthropoda; class Insecta; order Lepidoptera; family Psychidae; genus Eumeta; species Eumeta japonica. Next base: position 175,748 of record BGZK01000714.1, read on the forward strand.
CACCTTTAATTTCCTCAACGCCGAGGGCAGGTATGAATTTACCATTACCGGTGTCGTGGCGCTAAGTACCACCATGCACGGCTTTTGTTTGACCATCTAATACCTGTAAACGAGCAGTTTTTGTATATATAATCAAAATCTTGGAAACGGCTCCAACTATTTCCATGAAATTTAGTATGCAGGGGGTTTTGGAAGTGATTAATCAATCCAACTAGGTTTCGTTTTTAGAAAACCTTGTTTTAGTCTCTATCGACACAATTATAATAGCACAGTTGGGAAATCGGGCGGTCCCGAATCCAAAAGATCCTTGTTTGATTCTACATGATTAATTTTTCAATTTATTTAGTTTTTTTTCCAAGTTTCTTTTGTGAGAAAAAGATTCTTTTTTGTGAGAAAACCTATTATTGGGAACAAAAACTGCTTTACCGACACAGCAACATTAAAGCTACTTGATAATAGATGGCGTTGTTAAACAACACTAAGCCAAATTGTGATGATAAAGATATGTCGTTAAGGTCGAAAAATATTATTCATATTTCATCAGTATGTAATTCATATCTAAATATATTTTCCACAAAAATATGATTTACTAAGAAAAAAATGAGAGAATCTCGGTCATCCAGGTATTGTAAATTTAATAGTGTAAAATGAAAATCAAACATCTAAAAAAATTTGATGTTGTAAACCGATAAAATTAGAATAGTCAAATTTTTAACTTAAAACAATTTCCAAGGGATTACATTTGCTAGTTCTAATTGTGTTTTCCATTTTTATTAACATATCTCATTTATCTTTGCATTCCAACAAGAATAGTCTTAGTTATTCAGAATATAAATACTTAGTTATTCAAAAAAACAAATATAAAAAAAATGGGCAGCTGGTGTATTGTAATTCATTTGAATCTTCCTGATTAAATCCTCTGTTAAAATAGTGTATTTTTCCATAGTGAAAATAATTTAAGAACTCTGGGAAAAAGGTTTAAATATCTTATTGAAATTGACTTAAAAAAGTAAATAATGGAATATAAGCAAAGGAACACAAATTAAACATGCAGGTCACCTTCAATATGGAATAATAGAAGAAACGATATTTCAAAAAATTGATTTTTATATTTTAGTTGGTTTTGTCACTTAAACATTATTAGATAATTATTTAATAGCAAAAACAAACAAATCTTTTTTGATTTTATGATTGCACAATTATCATATAATTATAGCAAAATCATGCAATTAAACAGAATTATGAAGCATTATTCAGTAATAATAGATTTCTGTAGTCAATAAGACCTAAGATAATGTTAGACAAATGAATAGAAGTTAATTATGTATTTAAATTTAAACATTTGTTTTAATTTCTATGCCATAAGGTAGAAAAATTTTTGAAAATTACAAATATAAATATTAGAGGAACTTCTGATGATTAACCCCCTTAATTAGATTACTTTTTGTTTCTCATTTTTAACTCCTTAAACAACTTATAAACAGTCGCAAGGGATGCAATTTCATCATGAAAGGTCAATCGAAGTCTATTATAAGTTTCTTGTTGGCTTAAATGTCAACGAAAGTCATAAAAAAAATCAATGCATTAAAATTTTCTTGCCTTAAATTCATGTTGACATTAGATTACTGTTTGCCGCTAATTTGTAAAAAAATATGACAGATGAATGCAATATCCATACATATATGAGCAAACTACCACTGACTGAGTGGTTCATCACGGGATTTCTGAACTATAGGATCCGATCGACTTGAAATTCGGCTGTTCCTCTTTTAGAGACATAGACGCTCATTATGAATGGATTTTATACAAATCCTATGGAAAAATATCTTTGATGGGCATTTTAGCCTTTTTAGGGCAAAAGCTTGTACATATGTTTTATTATTTTACAGTTTCTAAGTGACCAGTTCGAAAAATTTTAAGTGTCACACATGTATTGTATAACTGTGAGACGGTGTGTGCTTGCGCAGGAGCGTGGCCGGCGCGTTCATTCCGCCAATGTCGTTAGTGCCGGACGAGGACGACATGTTGGAGTCGCAGATGGTCTATCAGGACGTCTTCAACTGGCAGCAGAAAAAACAGTAGTCTCACCTCACACAAATTTAGATAGGTTTATACTATATTGATAGTATTAAATTTTAACTGTATATATTTATGCTGAAATGGAAACACTGGAGCTTGATGGAAGGCGATGTGAATACACAGGATATTGTAGGAATATACTTGATTGCAATACAGCATTTCTGGCTGATATTTATCAATTGTTCATTATAAAACATTGGAAGGTGTCAAGGTTAGCTTATGTATATTTAAAATTACTGCCAACATTATTTTTGGTGTCTTTTGGTTAAACATCATGTTGTTAGTAACAAAAATACATAATGCTCATAATTAAAGATTTCTATTAATGCTGGCATTAATGAAAGCTTTTAGAAAAATTCAAAGGTGCTCATGCTTGTTAATCACATATCCACATCAGACACCCATATCCGAAAGAGCTGAAGTCCCAAAATTCCGTGGAGTCAGTGTCTCTCAATACTGTTACATCTATCCACTTATTTACTAATTTTTGGACTACCCAATACGTTTCATGTTTGTGGGAAAAAAGAAAGATCAAATTATGTTGTTAGTATTATCAATAGAAAATTCATTTATAATCCACATGAGCTGTATAAAAATTAATGATTTAAAATTCAATTTGTCACAATCCATTAATTCTTTTGTAATGGTAATAAAGCCAATGGAGACCTCTTTTTAAAACAACCATATCAGTTGAAGGAACCTGAATAATTAAGCCCTAACATCTGTTGTAAATATTTATGTAGACATAGTTGTAATATTATTTATGACAGTAAAAATTAAAACATAAAACAATAACACAATGTTTTATTTCTGACATTATACAATATATGTACTAAACACTAAATTTAATATATTACAATTTGAGGGTACAGTTCGAAGATTTGTATCGCGCGTCTATTGCCGCTAGATGGTGTTATAAAATGAGTTTATTCAAGTTTTGAAATTGTCTTTGAACCTTGACAGACTTTATAGACAAATAAATCAATCCAGAAAAATTAAGCTTTTTGCTATATAAATGTAAATAATACTACATAGTTAAAATTATTTTTATAAATGTCATCAACATAAAATTGCATTAATTAGTTGCAAAAAACATGAATTAGTCGCATCTTATGCGATGCACCAATGCAATAATGACATCCATTCAACCTGTACAATTTTGTAAAATTATTTTATGAATTAGAATTGCATTGCTCTATAAGGTCAAACTTTACATAACTTTAAATGACACTGTTCAATTTTTCATGCTGCACAAGAATTTCGCAAATTTTTTAACAGATTTCTAATTTTTAATGATTACCCTGTACATTTTTTTTGTAATATAAACAGGTATGACCCTAAAAGAATCGTTTTGTAATTGGTCGGCGTCGTCGGATTTAAATAAATAAGTACTTTAAAGTTATTAGTCGTTCTGAATCGATATTGTGTAAGCATCTAAATATATATTCAATTTTACTACATCGTTGGGCAAACAATATCCAGCCGGCGGTCGCTCAGAGGAAGTGTACGCCGACGCCGAACTGCAGGCCTGACGCGGTGCGGTCGTCGGGTAGCGCACGCAGCGGTATCGCATAGTTGAGCTCCAGCCGAGCCGTCCGCCCCAACCGAAGGGCGACGCCCGCGCCGGCGGCCACGCGCGCCGTCCGCACCAGCTCGTCGGTGAGCGGCGCGTCCGGCGGTGCCAGGCTGCCCGCGTTGACGAAGGCGTGCGCGCGGAATAGCTCGCCGAGCCCGCCGTGCCCCGGCCTGAATGGCAGGGGGGTGTAGATGTGCGCGCCCACCGCCCAGTACATCTGCGAATACAAGCCAAGCTTCTCCTTTATTATGGACTGACTACCGTCAATAATAATCGATTATCAATTGACTACTATAATAATAATCATCGATTTTAAATGATTAATCTTACAAGTAAACAATGTATATTTAAGGTCCAATATATCTTATTGTTATGGTGAGTCTGTTCATTTGTTACAGGCTTGTAATGGAACTAGATAAGATAACCATAGACATGATAATCTTATTTGAAATCATAAAAACTTATGTGATGGGGATGGGTTTACATAGGCCAATAGGCCAACGAGAAACAAAAATGTATCTACAAGAAGCATATTTTTGAGAATTTTAATTAATATTCTGGGAGGCCATTATTCTGACATTTTATTTACTTTATTTTTGTGTTTATCCTTGATCATATACGCCTACCAAAATAAAAGTTATTTGTGATGCAGAAATTTCATTGCAATAATTAAACTGAGTCAAATAATTTTTGATCATAATTAAAATTTCTTGTTGTGTCTTACTGTACAGTAATGAACCATTAGAGTGCAAATCCGATTAATTTGCCAATTTTTAATAATGTTTATTAATGTCAGTGTTGTAAGACTTGTATAATAATATTTTGTATTTTACATATATTTTCAATTATTTTATAATAAAATAAATAATGACAAAGATTAACTATATAATCTTTCCCTCCTCAATAATTATGTTATAATACTAAAACTATTTTGATGCGTATTTGTGAATACACTTATTTTGGATTTTATTGCTGCGAGTTCGAGTAATTCCAAATTAGACATCATTTCATTTTATGACTGTGGATTTAGTCTACTTTTTCAAATTCAAGTCCTAAAGGATAATATATGCAATAGCAATATCTCTTAGATACATAACATTTTATTTGAGTTGAAAAGTCTAAATGGTTCCAAATACTGCATATTTTGGGGTTCAGTGGAAGAGAATGGTAAATTCTTTCATGTCACGGAAGATTGCCACTTAACGAGGTTTGGGTTATCGAAAAGTCGGATGTCATTGCGATTTCAGCGCCCAGACAGTGGGCGCTCGCGGGCAACGAACGTGTACTCACCGCGCCGCCGGTGGCTTGTTTGTCGGCGTGCGGGCCGACGCCGCGCTGCGCGAAGCCCCGCAGCGTGGTGGGGCCACCCAGGAATAGGCGGTCGGCCAGCGGCGCGCCGTGCACGTCGTGTAGCACGCCCAGCGCCGCGCCGCCCGACACCACAACGTCCGGCACCACCTGCAGCGTTATTTAGCATTTTTCATCTATCGCCTGATTTATCATTAAAGTGCAAATTAATAAACAATAAGGACGCGTACATATCTATTAATTAAATCTATAATTTACATTAGATTTTAAACTTTACATTAGATTTTAAAGCCATATATTGTTTCTCTTTACACATATTAAATTTTGGAAGACGAAAGATTAAATCTAACTACGGGTGCGGGTGCTTATGACTTGAGCCATTGACTTTGAGAAAATGTATTTAAAATCTTAAATACAATTCTGCTCATAGGTACGAGGCATATTAAAATCAACAGGTCTCCCGTACGCCGTTGTCAAGTTGGTCAATTCCTGTGATCAGAAATATATAAATCATCAATGTATAGCTGTATTACTGCATTATTGTTAGGCATTGATTTATACACTCGACAAGAACTATTATATATTCTGTCATATTTTTCTATTAATAAATCTCAGACAGCAACCAGCATTGTTCATAACATCTATTTAAAATGTCGAGCAGAAAAAATTATGATAATAGCTGTAAAAGAACCCTATAGGATCACTTCATTGCTGTTGCTCATCTGTGTGTCTCTGTCAAGTCTTTTCCTCAGAAACGTGTGGAAATATCAACTTTGAATTAATAGGTCTGTGGTCCCTTGTGGTAATAGATAAATTATGCTTCTAAGTCAATGCAATAAAAAAAAATGGTTTTCTATTGCACACATATAAATTATTACAATAGAATAATAAAAGGACTGGAGTGGGATAGCCAATACGGTTTATAGTTTAACTTACATTTGAAAAATTAAAGAAATTAATATTTATTTTTTTTATACAAAGTGTAATATAAATTTTATCTTTTTATTTGATATTATAACAATTATTGAGAAAAAAATTAGAATATGTTGAAATTATTTCTAAAGCCTTGATTGAATTTGGAAAATGGTCCGAAAATATCCTCTTCTAATGCTGATTCAAAAGAGCCAATTTCGAAATCCTAGGACCATCCACCACCGAGATAGGTTGCGAGAGGGTTGTATCCCTAAGGGGAAGTGAGGGAGGGTATGATATCGACAAGGTAGTGGTAAGAGGAAAGGGCTCTATCCCTCGGGAGTTATGGTCACCTAATTGGTGACAGGTAACTTAAAAAAACAGGAAATAGAAAACAAAGAAAGGATGTAATGTGGGGGTGTTGTAAGGATACAGGAAATAAATACATTTAAAAATAATAATATTAATATCTTCGGACATAGATACATTACCATCTGGTTCCAAATTAAGCAACAAGGCTTGTACTATGGGTAGCAGACAGTTCATATAACATATATATATAATTTTTTGTAAATATATACTTATAATACATAGAAACACCCAGACTCAAGACAAACATTTTTAATTAAACAAATAAATGTTTGTCCTGTGTGGGAATTGAACCCAGGCTCCCAGTGCATCAACTAGGGTCACTACAAACTGCGTCTTGATTGGCGCACATAAATACATAAACAGAGAGTAAAGCAAAAACTTATTCCTCAAAGGGGATAAGCCAAGGAAATTAAATATAAAATAGGGATATGTACTGAAGGTACTATACTAATAATTGTAAGGATATGAGAGAGAGAGAGAGCTAGTATTTTGAAAGCACCTAAATGGTGACCTAAGGACAACTTTTGAAAAAGAGCAAGAAATATTACCAATCAACAGACAAGGAGACACTTAAAAATTGAAATTAATTTCTTCTTATAGTTACAAGCGCCACCTAGTGGTAAATCTTACTGGCACATCAGTTATTAGTGATTTGAAGTTGCTCGCTAAACCGCTTGCGGGAACTTTATACTGTAGTTTTTGTGTCACCCTGATAAAAGTTAACTAGGTATATTTTTCAATGATTGGACAATTTCACAATAATTTTTTTATATCGCCCCAAAAGAAGTATAACTTCAAAAACATTTGTTTTGCATTACAAATTAATATCTACAGTTGGGATATAGATTGTGATGTAGACTATAATTCAAGGGAGAGCATTTTTTAACTTTTCATTTCGAAAAGTTCATTTAACAAATATTTTAAAAAAGATAAGTTTGTACAGAACCCTTGGGATTTAAATCCCATTTACGATCGCCATTGTTTTTTACGATAATCATGCGAGTCGAAAGCTATACATTCTATAGAAATTTGTATCTTTTAACCCTACGAATGTCTCTTCAATTCGTATCAACCATGTTTTTATGTGTATTGAAACGTACAGTGTGATTGAGTTGCGCCGCCAGCTCGTTCTTGAGGTAGGCGACGCCGCCGCCCAGCCCCGCCACCTCGCTGGTGAACTGCACGAAGGTGCCGCGCGACGGGAAGATGGGATCGTCGCGGTGGTCCACGGCCACCACGTGCCGTATACCCGACTTCATCACCGGCCCTTTATCATAAATATTATTACCAACTACATCATTGTAGGTATTATATTAGCTTATACAATTGAACATAGCCTTCTTCGGACATGTGTTGTTCATCCGTTCAATTTTATAAAGTACCTATTTATAAGTGTGAAAGGTCCAGCAACGATTGATTAAATCATTCACTAACTCATCATCGCTCAGCCTAAGCCATTGAGGATTGAAAATTTAAATTCCATTATCTGAAATACAATGGGCAAGGAAAGTATAAGATCTGGACATCACTATACAATGCCTTCTTATACATTAAAATATACCCCATGTCTTATATTAACTTTGTCATGTCGACTGGTATCCACTGTAGATACGGAACAAAAAGAAAATCAGGATAATGGCAATAATACCATCAGAACTATCCATTACGACTACAAATATAATGATTAATGGTGAGTAGTTTTCCACATCGTCATTACGTCAAGAAGACTTTGAAAACTCGCCAATGTATACAGAGTGTACACGTACCGCTGCTCTCGCGCACCTTGAAGCTAGTGGTCTTGCTGAGTACTGCGGTGTCTCGTACTAGACCCTCCCACTGCACGCTGTGTTTTGTCTGGAAGTGCAAACATAAATAGTTATGAACTGGATTGTTAGTAGACTAAGACTAGCTCCAGGCTTATTTGTTGAACTTTAATCGTAGATATCAAAAAAGTGGATTAGTTAATTGATGATCCTTGAAGTATTTGTTCGTTATCAAACGACAGGACAGTGCAAACAAGTACACCAATCTCAGCTAATACAAAAAACCGGCAAAGTGCGTGTTGGATTCGCGCACGAAATGATCCTTACCATTATTTATACATTAGACACTATATTATAACTTTTTTTTTAGTTTTTCATTTTTATTTGAATTAAGTAGCTATTTATTTTTAAAGGGAGCATAAATCTAAATATTCTGTAAACATTTCAAGTTTCTACCTTGTTGTTATTAAGATTGAGAAAAAAACAGCAAAAAAAATCACGTTTGTTGTATGGGAGTCCCCCTTAATTTATTTTATTCATTTACAGCAAAAAAATCACATTTGTTGTATGAGAGCCCTCCTTAAATATTCATTTTATTTTAATTATTTATTTTTAAAGTGAATATGTACCTAAATATTCTGTGAATATTTCAAGCGTCTACCTGTTGCTGTTATTAATATTGAGCAAAAAACTGGCAAAAAAAATCAGGTTTGTTGTATGGGAGCCCCACTTAAATATTAATTTGATTCTGTTTTTAGTATTTGCTATAGTGGTAACCGAGATACATTATCTGTGAAAATTTCAACTGTCTAGCTATCATGGTTCATGAGATACAGTCTGGTGACAGACAGACGGGAAGTGGAGTCTTAGTAATAGGGTCCTGTTTTTACCCTTTAGGTACGGAACCCTAAAAAGGAAGTTTCATGCAAGATGTAGGCATTTAACCCACAATATACAACACTTCTTAAATTAAATATAATTTCTTGACTAGCATTTCATACATCTATATATATAAAGAAGGATGTGTATATTATGAAATCGATAGACTCAGAAACTATTTGACCGATCATTATGAAAATTGCTATGTATATGTATTTTTTCACGTAGAAGGTTTTTATGCTATCCCCATTGACGTAGCTCGCCAACAGGCGGAGCTCCACTGTATCGACTTTTCCTTCCTTCAACCGATTATCATGAAAATCATTATGTGTATATATTTTTTTACGGAGAAAATGATTATGCTATCCCCATGGACGTAACTCACCACCAGGTGGCGCTGCAATGTACCGACTTCCGTATCGTTTAACTGATTGTTATGAAATTGTTGGTTGTGTAGAACCAGATATACAGTTTAATCTCTAAATAATAGAGAGGTCATTTAAAATGATCGTGTGGGAAAAATATGAATAAATGCCACAAACGGTTCTAAAACGGTCTAAATATCGTAGTCCACGCAGGTGGAGCTGCGGGCAAAAGCTAGTATATACATAAATATATGTGTGTGTGTGTGTGTGTGTACGTGTGTTTTGCATATTCAGTATACAGGATGGAATCGATTACGAATCTTGTCACAAATATTCATAATCTCCTCTTTTTTTAGAACGACTTCGCCAAAGTAACTATAAGAAAAACTTGTCACAGTTCTATAACAGAATAGATATATCTAGTGACAGGAGTATACTAAAATAGAACAGTATTAGTAGTATTGTTGGTAACTGTAATAAGAATAGTGAAGAGGAGCGAGGCGAGAAGATAAGAGAAAAGTGACACTTACTGCAGGTGAAGTGTTGAAGGAGAGGTCGAGCAGCAGGCCGCGGTCCAGTAGGCGGTAGCCAGACCACGGGTATTCATGGCTCTGCTGGAACACGGACGCCGACAACCTAACGAGACAAGTACACGTCATTCACGTCTCTTATTTGTTCTCTCTTACATTTTAATAGTATCAAATGGAAACACTTCAAATCATTACACTTAGTTTGTCCTATTATAGCACAAATAGAAAAAACTGGTCAAGTACGAGCTGAGGAAGGATGGGTTCTGTACTATAAATCCTACATTACCCTTTTAAGTTTTATAATCTTTTAGCTAGATAACCAAAAAATTGTTACATATATGAAGATAGTTTCAGTTTTGCTGAACTATTTTATTGGACTACATAAATGATGACATTAATATTTATGAGAACAATATACCACCATAGAAACGTAAGGAACAAAAATTTAATTTTTAAACACACCATAAAATAAAATGATTAAGGCTTGCCTAAATTGTGATCTTGAGCACACCACTGTATGTAAGACTGCACGCTTTTGAAAATGTGTTTATATATACTCACACGGGCGCGAGTGGTCTATAGGGGTAAGGCTTTGCGGCCGTGACGCTGAAGTTGCTGGAGCTCCGGTAACCCATGCTGTATTCGGCTTGCAACCGTTCACCGCGCCCCAGTACGTTGGGTAGCCGGGCGCCTGTCGACCACAATATTGAATTACTGTACAGACATTCGATATACAGGAATGTAGAAAGGCTTACAATAATGTATATAGGGTCAGATTAAAGTATAAATGTGGAAGGGATGAGAGGGATGAGGATATAAATGAGAGTCCTACCGAGTACTAGATTGCCTTCGTTCTCGCTCACGGTGGTGTTGACTCCACCCACGATGCGTGACATCTCGGACACCGAGAAAGTTACCTACATTGGAAAAGATTTTCATTATATAATAGTGATTTTTAATATATATTTTTAATATAATACCAGTGTATATATCACTCAAAACCCAAGGCAAATAACAGAAATTTATGTATATGCATATGTGGAAAACTAATATATTTTATATAAATCATCACATGACTATAGTGCAATGCAAATTTATTAGCATGTCTGAAGTTAGTTGCAAGAGAAAACTTGTGTGATGCCCTGTTGGCACCGATAGTGAGATACTGCGATGCGTTTTGTGCCTAAGTTCACAGACACTAAAAACTTTGCATCAGATTATAACAATTTGTACTGCTCTGCTAAGTCTAAGGTGCTAATGAAACAAACCTCGAGTCCTTCGGGCGTAGCGCCGGGTCCCGAAGACACGTCGATGAGCACACCAATGTCCCGGAAGCAACCCATCGACTCCAGTTTGTTGCGGACCTGAACACACACTGAATGTATCACATGTTATTTACATATATGGCAAAGGTAAAATTCTAGACAGTGAAATTCCTTAAATATTCTACTCCAAAAAGAAATAGCTCAACCACATCTTGCGTTGGCAAATTAGATAGAACCTGTTAGCCTGAGTTTATGCGAAATCTGTTCATATAATTTATTATTTTATTGGTTTTCATAATTTGAATTCTATAAGATGTTCAACTGCATTTCACAGAATTAAAATTAATGCATAATAATCAAGACAGTTTAAAAAAGAGCCAAAACTTCAAAACTTAAAAAATGTTAAAAATAAAGTTACAATATAGAACAATACCCCACGAGATTAGTAATGAATTGGTTTTGGATAAGATTTTCATATCTTGGAATTGGTCATAAATTGTTTGTTATAATGGAATAGATTACTACGAATTTGAAATGGGAATATGCGAGACATCTCATTTTAGGGTTACTCAATCGATATCTGTCTATACCCATTGTTCTTAGCGCAGACTATTGATTAGAAATTTGGATCATAAGATATTTTCTTGCACCTAATCATAGTGACAGAATTACATTCTTCATATTGTGTAAACACTATTTGAAGGGTACAGCACTAGGGAAGTTCTATATTAAATTAGATATTAATACCTGATAATAACAGATGTTAGAAAATGTATTTCAAATTTATATTAAATTCTATGCCATTTAAGTGATTGAGAAGAAATACATTTTCGAAGAATTTAGTTTTATAGTGGTAGAGCGATACCGTGGTTATCTTTGCTGTAGCACGAAAATAGATCGGCTCGACCAGGGTGATACCACACTCTAACAGACTAAAGACATAAAGTAATAGTATATGTTGTGGTGTTGCATCCAGTGAGTGAGAGTTCTGGTTACTCCTCTGGGGTTGTGAATGTTTATGGGCATTGATAACCACATATTCTCTGGTGGCTTATAACCATGTTTGCTCTTTGATAATGCTGAAAAAAGAAAAGTTTCTTTCTCCGCATTGGGACAATACATTTATTAATATCATATTGCACACTTTCTCATTTAAGAAGAAAGTGTGTTTACTAGTTTGTACATCTTTTATGCAACAATAGCAAAACGGGTTTATGTGATTTTTTGCAGAGAGATAGTTTATGGTCGGAGAGCAATATAGATTACTGATTATCCTAACAAAATACACATTCTTGTGTCTTTGAGAATAATTTGTCATTATTTCCCCACTTAAATTGAGCACTTGTATGAAATTTGGTACGACATCTAATGTGTTAATATGACATACAAAATAATTTTAATATAAATATAGATACTATATCATGATTGACAACCGGCATTGGTATTGAGAACAGGACAGGGATTGAGAAAAAATTGGTGTATAGAAGGACAATACACTTCGAATAGATGAGACCAGGATTGAAATCGAAAGATGACTAGAATCAGGATCATTACCGAAAAAGAGATGTGTTTTTATAGTATTTACAAGCAGCAAACGAGCATGAGAGCGAATAGGGGTGGTTATCGTTGTGCATATACACTCACAGATCCAAAGGAGTTAACAGTGTGTTGAGAGTCTCTTGAGTAGGAATAGGATATTGGCGGAGGATGGAATGGGCTGGTTCAGTATGAAAGTTGAAGGGCAGGTGCTGTGAATAAAAGTTAGTAGGATTACTAGTAAAAGTATGGAGACATAAATGTGAGAAATTGAAGGAACATCCTTTTTGTTTGCTCCATATTTATTACAACAATAACTTTTGGAGATGCGCTTCCTGTTTAGTATGTGGGTACTGTTTTTGAAAGATACATGTGGGAATACTTACGTCACACAAGTGTTTTCAAAGAAGTTTTTTAGTGAGGTCAGAGTGTCACATAAACTTAACTTCTGAGTAATGGTCCGATTTGTCTTGAAACGAAAACTCAAAGGAAATGCCTATATGCCTCATCTGAAATCCTGTCGAGGTGTGAAAACCATGTGGCAAACTCTCAAAAAATTTTATGACAAGTGAAATGGAATCGGTGCAGTGGAGATGCAATCTAGTGTGTATGTTCAGAGTGTCTTTAAAAGATAGATGTAGAAACAGTCATGTTATACAGCAGTGTAGTTTTAAAGATGTAATAACTAGAATAGAAAATGGTATGGTGCATTGGTTCCGGCATTTGGAAAGGATGAATGAAAGTATAGTGATAAAACAAATTTACAAAGCGAATGTGTGATGGAAGGGATGGCAAGGGTCACTCTAAGTTACACCAAATTGCTGGTATGTTAAAAAAGGTCCAAATTTTAAGCACCAGAAATCGACGAGTTTGCATGAAAAGATTGATGCAATTTAGAATTTAATGAAGGAAGAAATATATGAAAAGATTGTACCACATGAAAATCTGTGGTATCCGCTTTCATCTCTGGGAAATAGGTGTGTACTTTTTGTTTAACAAATAAGATGTGAATAGTTTGAATAAATGCAAAAACACTGTTTTACCAGTTAAGCAAAAGTTAGTATGTCATTTGGTATATCATACTAGTGATTGCAATAAACTGGCTATGCGGTCATACCTTGTGCGTGCGTACAATGACATCCTCGAAATCGGTGGCATCAAAAAGCTCATCTACGGTGAGCCGCACCACGTCGTCACGCGTCCGCCCTAACCCTTCCACGTGGATGCGATCCACGCGCGCCTACAGCATAAAACATTTCATTATTTCAACCATAGTAACAACACCTGATTCATTAAAAGAATAGAATCTTCAAATATGGTTGTCTGTCTGTACACTTTATATTTGAAACACAAAAAATGCTCATTAAAATAAATGTCTAAAGAAATAATCATAGCTAACCTTGTGAATAGCTTAGCGCCAAAGAAAATAATTGTAATATTAATTTTCAGTTCTAGAATATTTTGCTATTTTCATAAATGGCAAATTATTTTTGTTAAAATAAATCAGTTCAGTAAAAAACAACAGTGATGATTATTGCATCACTGCATTTTACAATACAGCATTACATTTTTTATTTTTCGTCAACTTTCTAACAAAACGTATAGGAAAAACAAGTGCATTTTCAGGTGCAATTTAAGGGTCAAATATGCAATGAATGGCTGTTGTTGTGCAATGTAATATGAATTATTAACTTTTACAGATGTTATTAATTACTGTGAGCTTAAATTAAGGAGTTATTGGATAAAAGCTAAAGAATATTGTATCCATCACACCAATATTAATTTTTTTTTCAATTATCTTAATTGTGAACAACATTTAAAACTTAGAACGATCGGTATGCAGTAGCCTCACCTTGACACCCTCGAGGCGTATAGATGGACGCGCCGGTTCGTCGGCGCCCGGGCCCTCCAGCCCGAACATGTCGCGGCCCAGCTCACCCAGGCCCCCTTCCTCCGCTTGCTACAACACACAAGCTTCAGTTTACATAGAGATCGTCAAACATATTGTACCATGATTTAATAATTCCATTGCTTGACTATATACTCCCGCAATCTTGTTATTACGGATTTGGGGGCTAAAATTGAGGAGCAAGACTTTTCTTTGAGCTGGCCTAGTGTGGCTGCACTCAAGCCATACTAGGCCAGCTCGAAGAAAAGACTAATGACTATTATCATCAATGTGATGACAGCATTTGGGACCAACAGCTTAAGGTGCTTTCTAAGGCACAGAACATGTGATAGAATTTAACTTTTAACCACTGAGCTACAACTGTTATATACATTTATACATTAATCTAGAAATATAACAAAAATATTTACAAACCCTAAAAAAAAAGATTAATAGTAATGCCAAAAGAATCGAACAAGTAATGGTAAAAGGTGAATACAGGGAATAGTTATATTTATAAGAATTAATACAAATGTTATCACAGTCCTAAAACTATTGTTTTAAAATGGATATTCTGTTAAACTGCTATATTTCGTTAAAAATTTGAAGTTCAGACAACTTTAAGATCTTAAGTTCCAATTCTGAAAAATTAAAATCGAATGAAGAGGGTTGAATATAAATATGTTATTCAATCTACGTAAGTTTCGAAAATATAACAAATATATTTATGTTAGAAACTTCGAATAGATTACAAGTTTTTTGAAAATATAACCTCTAAACCATTATCTATATAAAAATGAATAAAAATTTACTTTTGCATGTACTGTGCCCATGTTTAATCTTGAAGTAATTTGGAATAAATACACTATCTATTGTTAAAATAAATATTAAACGAAATAAATAATTCTACAAACAATTACATAAACAGCAGTGTTGTTAGTAAAAATTTCCTAAAATGTACGGCAGAGCAGTTAGAACAAAAGTACAATTTTTGCATGATGTACGGTAAAGTAAGATATAAAAATGTTATTTATCAATATATATGTATATAAAACGCATTTTAATCGAGAATAGCTTTATGAACAACCAAGAACGTTCTGGACAGAATCATTACATTTATAAAATAATTACATCAATTACAATTTAGTTACTTTCTTGATTTTATTAAAGATTAAAAAAAAAACAAAATTTGGTTTTACTTTATAAAAATAAAACTTTACAGATAATTCTGTGTCGATTATTTCAAAAAACACTGTATTCAACGGCGCGATGTATCCAACACTATATCAAGGGTAGAGAACAACATAAATTACAATATTGTTTAGGTCTAAATAAATTACTCTTTTATGAGGATGTGCTGAATTGGCACGAAACGTACACAGAAATTATATTCCAATTTATTGTCGTTTAAAATAAAGAAATCATACATAATATTTGTTTAGATGTTCGATGTCCGTCAATCTTCTCAAGTCAGAATTTAATTATGGATAAAAATTTATAGTGAAAAAACTGATTCAATGATCGGCATTAGAAGATTTTGGAACGAATACATGTTTAATTGTATAATAAATCGTACTTATTAGTAGAGTTTGTTGGCTCTATCTAGAAAAGAAATAATTAGTAAAACGTGGCAACATTTCTAAAGTGTCAAAATTTCGATAAAAAAATAACAAGTTTCATAGATCTTCAATAAAATATTCCACTACTATTTAAAGGACCATTAATTAATTCGAAAATATTGTGCATTTTTACTTTTTCGACGTTTTGAATACGCGTTCTCCGTAAAGGCCACAAAATCCTTCAATTCGTCGTACGCGCGCGGCTTTGACGAAGGCCATACGCTTTAGTTCTCTACGATGCGGCACAAAAAAAACCACTTTAAATTTCTGGGTTATACTTGTTGTTATACGAAATTGTTTCGTATTTTACGAAAATAATGTACCAAAAAAAAAAAATCTACATTTTGAGTCAATAACGGCAGAAAATTTACAATATATTTATAGAGTTGAGTAATCGTCCAGTTTGGTTCAGTTCACTTCGCGATGGCGTTGAGGTCGCATGTTTTTGGCGTGTCTGTTTGTAATAATTCACTTTTACAAAAGTATTCGCGAGTGTTTCCTTTTGATATATATACAAATAAAACTTTACAGATAGTTCTATGTAGAATATTTAAAAAACACAGTATTCAACGGCGCGCTGTATCCTATATAAACTTAAAATACTTTGTAGCATAGTAATGCATATACTTTTATGGTTTGCCCAAAAGTAAATATGTGAAAAACGTGCTTAAACTTTCTTTGGTCCATTTTGGCGTATAAAATCATACCTACATCAATATGTAGGTACGATTTTATACATACTCAATAATCAAATTACTTTTTTTACTCATCAATATGAGTAAAAAAAGTAATTTGATTATTGAGTTGTAGAAGAATACGCAATTATTTTTTAGTGCACATTAATTTGTTTTGGAATATATTTTGTTTATTAATACTTGTATTGATGGTGGCGTGTTTCTAGATTTAATGAAGCAAAATGAAATAATTCCAATATTTAAATCCGGTTGTATATCCGACCCTTCGAACTTTAGACCGATTTTAATACCATCACACTTAGTAAAATTTTCGAAAAAGCACTTGTAAATCAACTATCGCGGTATTTTAATAACAATAATTTGATGAATCTTAAAGAATTTGGATTTACAAAGGGTCGCTCAACAACCGAAGGCGGTGTTCAGCTTATTCAGCAGATTTTTGGTGTCTGGAAGCAATCACAGGATGCTATTGGTGTTTTCTGTGATTTATCCAAGGCATTTTATTACGTTTATCATGATACATTAATCAGGAAACTACGTCACTACGGGGTCAGGGGTCTCTCACTTGAACTTGTGGAGTCATATTTGAGTGTCAGAGTTCAGAAGATTGATATTAATAGTAAGAGGTCTTCGGGATCTGCAGCCAATATGGGTGTGCTACAGGGTTCAGTTCTTGGACCATTTCTATTTCTAGTTTAAATTAATGATCTACCACACCTTGTGAAGGATGAGCATGAGATTATACTGTTTGCTGATGATACTTTCTTGCTTTTTAAGATTAGTAGACAACAAACAGATTTTGACGAAGTAAATAGCATCTCAAAACTAGTCGAGTGGTTTACAGTTGGCAATTTTTTACTCAATAAGACGACTACAAAAATAATTAAATTTTCATTGTCTAATACTAAATTGGTCGAAACAAAAGTAGTAGTCAGGGACGAGATACTGGATATTGTGGACAGGATTCTGTTTCTTGGTCCGATTTTAAATACTAAGTTACAGTGGAATTCCCATATAATGAAATTGGCTAAAAAGCTTAGTTCTGCAGAATGCGTACTCAGAGGAATTTGGTGGCTTATAAATGAAAGCACTGTAAGATTGGTTTATTTTAATTCCTTTCATAGTCTTATGATGATTGGTAAGCCCATATTGGAGAAATTGGTCGAAATTTACGTCAAAATTAGGGGCTTTTTAGGTGATATTTAGGTGTGCAAATCAAAAATTAGGTGCACTAACCGTTCTCGGAATATTGTTGAAAAACCAAAAACCCGATTTTTTTTCAATTCAATCTTTTCGGTTTTTGAAAACATTTAATAAACACTTAATTTGACGATAATGAAGTTCTAGTTCTTTTTTATTATTTCAAGGTCTCTTAGACTTTAAAAGTATGGTGGGCTTTTGATTTTTCACAAATATTCCGAGAATGGTGAGTGCATGTAACTTTTAATTTGCGCACCTAAAAAGCCCTTGATTTTTATCTAAATTTCGACCAAATTTTCCAACTTGGCCTTGCCAATTTTAGGGCCTTGTGTGTGAGACCTGTCTTATAAAGCATTTTGTCTTAAACGCTATTGCAAAATGGGCGTGGTACTTCATGCAGTAATTAAACTGTTTAATTTAATTATACAAACGGATTGTCTTTTATTGTACAAACCATGATTATTTAACCAATTTTTCATAATATGGAAAATGTTGCTAGAGATAAAAAATTATATTAATATTTCTAATTTTTTTGTAATATTGTAACCCATCCTCTCTTCATTACCCAAGCAATGGTTCTATTATTGTTCACACGTTATATAAGGCCGAGAAAAGTTTTCCCCATATTCATATTTTATTTATATTTAATCAAATATATATATATATATATAAGCAGTTATGCAAATTATAATATGTAAAGGAGTTGGGTGAACCAGTTTACGACCACATAGCGTAAATAAACGGATTTTTATTTTGGAGGATTAATTTTGCTGGGACAACCAGAAAACAATGAAAAAACTTGTCATGTGCATCACATTATTTTTAAAAATATAATTATGGTAATAAAAAAATGTATACGAAAATCAGCAGTTCCCCTCGTATTTAAAAAAATACTAAGCTTGATATTAAAAAAAATTAAATACAGAGCATCTCTAAATCATTTCCACCAGAAGGTACAATAGTCGTGAAAATAAAATTTGTTCCTTAATTTCAGCCAAAGGCTAACGCTATAATTTATAGCACGGAATCTGGTCCACGAGAGTAGAAGTGGCATTTGGCTGGCTTTTATTCACGTAAATCAATTTTCAGTTTTAAATATTGCATATAATTTATAGACTTTGCTTCTTATAAAAGAGCTCCACATTTGCCTGTCGGCGGCATTGCCCCACAGCCAGTAAGCTGTCGACTGAAAACAACTTTAACTGTGTTTTTGGTTGAACAAAATTTAAAAACAGTTTTCGCTGTTGCCTTTCGCCCAGTGATCGAGAGCTCCGATGGCCTACTCCTCCTCCATCGGATATGATAATATCTTTGAAAGTGAAACTATTGTAAGAAACCACGTCTAGTTCAAACGATTCCCTTCCTGAGTGTATCTGCTCAAGCTACCTGTCGTATTCTGGGGAGTACATAAGAACCCCAAAATCATTAACCAGGGGCAAACAGAGCAGGTCAAAAATGGCGCCCTATCCCATGCTCTCTATGGACTTTTGTAACATTAGGGAGGTCTATTTGAATTTAAATGCTATGGCGGAAAAGGACGCTGGATTTCTTTCAGTGAAACAATTAGTAATTATATGAAATGCGTGTTTTATTTTTGATCAATTTGCTCTTATATATTATCTTGTAAACAATGGGTTCATAAAATCCGCCAATGAAATGTTCAAAATTTTATCCAATTGAAATGATCGTTAGTCCCCTAATTGTATTCCTTTGTTTCGATGGTATTCCTTTGTTTCTGCGCCAGCGGCTGACACCGGGCGCACCGCATTGCGCGTACTCAGACATTGTGCCATGGTTTTACATTAAAGATGAAGGCCGTATCCAAGATTTTTTTCATTCTGTAAGAGAAGCTTGCCGAGTTCATTACTGTAGACTAGGAAAAGTGTAGGTTCCAGAATACTGACTTGGGGCTCACCATAGGTCACTAGAAGCTTATCACCGAGGTTGTCTATTTTTAAGTATTATGTACGGTTTAATAGAGAATCTTTGTATAATTTTAGTTGCGTTTTCTAAGTCCACAGTGTTATAACTTTTAACGAGCAAGGGAATAGAAACTACGTCGAATTATTTTGTGAGGTCTATAAAATTGCTATTACTTTGTTTTCCTTATCCATGTTTTAAACTGCAAAATCAGTAAGTTCATGAACAGCGTCAAAAGTCGACTTACTCCCTCTAACGCTATATTGAGCTATTGGCAACAAGTTTTTGCTATTTAAGTAATTCAATAATTTGTTGTTTATTAATCCTCCTAGTATTTATTGATAAGACTGGAAGTGCGGATATAGATCTGTAATTGTTCATGACTTTTTTATCACCATTTGTCTGTACTGTAGTAATAACAGATTTTTTCAATCTATGAGAAATATACCAGAAAAGAGCAACAGGTTATAGATGTATGTTATAGGAGGAATGAAAAAAATCTACACTCTATCATTAGGTTATTGGATATACTATTCCATTAAACAGCACAACTGCGTTTCGATTTCATTATTGTGAGTAAATAAACAAGACCATAGAGGGCGCCTGTGAAAAATTGAAACTGATGTGTAGGATAATGGGGTACTTCGATTTGAAACTAGTTTTTTAGCCAAACACTTCCCCATATACGCAAAGAAGCGGCTTACATCGTTTAAGAAGATTAGTAAATCTGCGGCAGTTTTTGGGTTAAGTTCTATTCATTAATAATTTTCTATAGTAAAAGTGACCCTTAAAGTCACCTAAAGTATAATTTCCGCGGAGTAGATCTGCTCGAGCACGGGCTCTGCTGCCGTTTGAACGCTTTGAATGATCGGTCTGTTTCTCTGTTACCGCTATGGGTTCTATATAGGCAGGCAGACACGAACGTGGTTAACAAATTGTATCCGTATGCAAAGAAAAGATTGCTGGCGCGTCGACAGCAGACATTCCTCCGGATGTACAGACATACACCTGCTTGGAGAATAAAATTTTTCATCAATTTGTGGCCAGGACAATCCAAGTATGGTACATCAGCCGAAGAAGTTATTTGTCTTTCAGATAAAAACATGTCATACTCAGACAGGATTCCACCAAGTTACGCACTGGTTTTGTGAGAAATTTTCAATTTTAAATACTAAAAAATCAAAATATATGGCATTTGCATTGTGAAAATGAAAACAATCTCTTTTATCACGCTACCATATTACAGCTCGCACGTGCACTGAATGCCACACACAATGTTCCTGTGCGAACTTACAAAAAACAGATTTATCATTGCTGATTTACTTCATGTTATTATTGGTATCTGTTTTTGTTATTATAAGAAAAACCAATTATCACATTCGTATATGCAAAATTTTTTGAAGTTTTCTTGAAAAATTAAAAAGCGACTAACTTTTTGTGATTCCCGATCCATATCTCGACAATACGGGTATCGGAAACGTACAAATCGTCGAGGCTTTTGATGGATGGAACACATTTCTGTTTTCTATTACATGTATTTATATTACATGTTTCCTTTCCGATCCTTTCAGATCCTTTCCATAAGTAAAAAAGATGCATCGGATGTGTTTTCTCTATTTCTCTTCAAAAAAAAAACAAGAGAAAAGAGTGTGCGGAGGCTTGCCAGCCTATGTACTAATGTACGAATACTTAGGTGAGTCCTTTGTATGTTTTCCATCCTTTATTTACTGTTATGTTTGTGCTATTGTGTGTACAAAGTCCAGAATATCCTGTATAGGAATGCGTAACCGGCACCGTAGTGGAAATCCAAGAAACAAAAAGAAAATATAGGCCTTGGATTTTACCAAGACTTATTAGCCAGAAATATTGTATATAGTTAACTCTCTGATTGGCTTTATACCAAATTGGACACTGTTCAATTCATCTCAATTGAATCATTTCAAGAATTCAATTGAGAATAACTTTGGATAATAAATGTTATTGCAAATGAGACGATGAAAAAAGGATACAAAAATAGGGATGACTGGTTGAACAGTAAAACAATGATATTTGTTTTTAATTTAAATTTTAATGACACTATCATTTTTATTTTATAGATTTAATAAAACGCTGACTCAATAATTTCGGTTAGTTTAGAACTAGATTTAACCAATGTTTAATGTAAGTACTTAAAATCTAAAGGACGTTCCTGTTTCCTTGAAAGTATCTTTTACACTTTGAGCATATAAAACAAAATGAACATTTTTATATGTATCAAATGTGCACTGTTTCGTTGTTGAAACTAAGCTTTGTAGAGAAATTGATTATCTTCTGGAATACAAAACAGAAGGCTACTCATATACCAAAAATAAGAAAAGTTTTAGACTCTGCAAGTTAACCCGATCCTGAAACTTTCCGCCATTTTCGAGCTCAAAACGCTCGAAAATATAGAGGATTTGGCGGGGATTTATCAATTATGAAAATTTTGGTAGAGCCATAAATCGATTGTATAAGTGAAGGAATCCGTCATCGGGAAATTGGCGGCGATCAACAAGCTCGCCCTTCGCCTTGAGGAGTCCCGCTCGAGCTACGTAGCGGAGCTTGAGCGGGAGAAGGCAAGGGGGCGAGAGAGATGGAAGCTGCGGAAAGGTGAATCTATAAGAAGTAACAGAAAACCTGGACACGATCCCTAAAGTAGAAGATAAAATAGACAAAATGGTGGCTTAGGTCACCTCGACGCGAACTATTTTAGGACACTTCGACGTCCCGGAAAAGCTAAAAGCGATCCGGAAGGCAGTTGAAGCGAAACCAGACCCGCGACCACAAAACTACGCGGAGGCGGCGGCAAAGCCAAAACCATTGGCTGAAGCCGCTCCTAAGACTCCTGGCCCCCAGGTCCGGTGTGGAGCCAGTCACACTTTAATCATATCTTCCAAATGCGAAATCCACACCACGAAGCATATTGTCACTAAGCTGCGCAAGGTGGTGGATGCTGGGCAAATGGGTCTGGCCGCGGACCAGCTAAGGAAGGCCCGGAATCAAAAAGAAGTGACAAGCTGTTCTTCTACAGAGGATGCATAGAAAATAGAGGAGCGGCTCAAGATTCGCAGGGCCGACTTAAAGGTTTCAAAGGCCGACAAGAAACTGCCTACGGTCGTTATCCGGGACGTACTCTAAATAAATTCGGACGAGGACATCGTCAAATCCCTGAGGACTCAAAACAAGCACATCGCCGAAGGTCTCGACTGGAGTCGGAGAGCCAAGGTGTGCTATAGGAGGCGGGCCAGAAATGACCTCGAATGTCATCCGGTGCTGGAGACCACGACCGGGCTATACAACAATCTCACTAAGGTCGGTTATGTATATGTGGGGTTCCAACGGCGCCCGGTCTGAGACCAGTCCCCCCTTGCACAGTGCTCGCGCTGCTCGAGCTACAGACACTCGAAGCGCTTCTGCAAAAAAAGCGTCTGAGAAGTATGCCCATTGTGGGGGGACCACGTGAGCGCAAAGTCCTGCTCTCAGAGGACAGGAGAGCCTCCTAAATGCATAAACTGCATAAGGGCCGTTCTAGGAGATACTACACATGTAGCATTCAGCTCGGAGTGCAGTGTCGGACACAAGTGGGACGAGATAGGTCGGTTCAAGGTGGAGATCATAATCCTGGACAGTGGCGTGGACGTCGAGAAGGATCAAACCCTCATGAACGAAAATTTCACAGCTACCGTGATAAAAGCCGGAAACTGTAGGATTGGCGTCATGTCGGTGTACTTCGAAGGCCACAAGCCCACCGGCCCGTACTTTGATCGCATGGGATGTGTCTGCTCGAAACTTGGGACGGACAAATTAATCCTGGGGGGTGACGTCAACCCGTGGAGCGTGTGGTGGGGCAGTGAGCACGATGACGCGCGTGGGGTGGGTCTCTGCGATTTCTTCGATGCTAAGGGGCTACACATCTTGAAAGAGGGCAACACGCTCACGTTCGAGGTGTATAGGGGGACCGTCTTTTCAAGAGCGTGGTGGATGTGATCGCGTGCAGCTCCGCTAGATTTTGGTGGTTGCAGGAGATTTAACATCCTTGGACCATAACGCGGTCCCGTTTGCCGTGCAAATGAGGAGATGGTCCGGGCCTCGGCCTCGTACACGGGTCTACAACATTCCAAAAGCTCAATGGTCCGAGTTCAGGACAGCTATGGATGCTGCTCTGTCTGAATGGGCTCTGACTCTCGAGATAGTGAAATTTGTGAACTCGTGCAACTAAATCGATGGAATTGTGGAGACCTACACCGAGTGCATCCGACAAGTGTGCGACTCTGCTATCCCACCTAGAAACTCGTAAACTGAAACTCTCCTGGTGGAATCCCGAGTTAGAGGGACTGAGGCGGGATGCACGCACCAAAAAATCGCACATCCATAACGCGGCCCCTAGTAGACGGAAGTACGTGGTCGGGTAATATGTCCAGGCCAAAGAGACTTACGAAAAGGCAGCGGCAGAAGCATAGACCGCAAGTTGGAAACGGTTTTGCTCTGCATAGGACGGGGTGAGCTTGTGGGACGGTATTTACAGAGTCATCAGGGAAACAGGGAAAAATCGGGAGGATGTCCTATTTCAAACCGGCTCGGGATGAGTATTAGGTCCGAACGAGTCGGTGATCTTCCTGGCGGAAACCTTCTTCCCTGATGACCGGGACATCATTCAGGAGCCAGAAGACAAACCGACAAGGATGATCGGTCACCCGTAATTTCTGGGAATTTGCCCGGGGTGGACCTACTTTTCACCGGGGCCGAAGTAAGAAACGCTCTTAAAGCATTTCAGTTCGAAAAGCTCGAAAGGCCCCGGGCATTGATAGGTTCACGTTGGATATATGCCAGGCGGCGATCTTCTGGGACCTGAGATTGTTCCAAGCGATGGCTAACAAATGATTCGAGCTGGGATACTTTCCCCGGGCCTGGAAGGTGGCTGCCATAAAGGTTATCCTGAAACTGGGCAAGGATGATTATACCCGTCCAAAGTCTTACCAGCACATAGGCCTGCTCTCTATGCTGGGCAAAGCCGTGGAAAGGATGCTATTCGGGCGCCTCCAATGGAACTTGATGCTGAAACTGCAAGCGACGCAGCATGGATTCACGCCGCAGCGCAGGATGGAGGACGCTCTCTAATGACATACATCTATAAATAGTTAAATCTCAAAAAGATCGTCTTAATGGTGTCATTGGACATAGAGGGTGCCTTCGACAACACGTGGTAGCCGGCCTTGGAAACTCACCTGCTCGCCTATAATTGCCCAGTGAACCTCTAAGGCATGGTGCGGGGAATTCCTGCGAGAGCGAGAGGTGGTTGTGTGGTACTCTGGAGGGGAGTCCAAAAAGAGCACTTCCAAAGGTTGTATACAGGACTCCATAGCCGGTCCAACCTTCTGGAACCTCATTATGAACTCCTTACTCTGAGAACTCAAGGAATTTGGTGTACACGTACAGGCGTTCGTGAACGATGTGGTCCTCATGTTCTCCGGACAGCTCACCACCTCCCATGGCCCCTCCGACATCTTGGTCATATGGGCCGAATCGTAGAAGCGCCACTGGACACCGATGATCTAGTCCGGCGGCCTCTTCGTGCTTCTTACAAATTATTCTTTAGTTATTTTCCTTGTTCCTATATAACAACTCTCCCTTAATAGAGCTTGTACGTCACAAGATCGACTTCGTCAGCGAGCAGCTCTTCTTTCTTCTCAAAGGCGTCATTTTGCCTGCCGCGCAATCTGTGCCAGACACGCGCATATTCCCGAAATCTACGCCCTAGTTCGCCCTAGAACCAGTGAGATCAGCATAATAGACAGGAGCCACGCACATCACCTTAATCTTTTTTAACATTTTCCTAATTTCGTCGTACAGCGGACATGACCACAAGACGTGGTGCATGTCCTCGTCGGTCTGTTCACACAGGCACACACTAGATTCATTCAGTCCTAGTTCGTACAGTCTCTTTCTGAAATATCCATGGCCGGTTAGTAGCTGTGAGGTTTCATAATCCGGCTCAACCCAGGGTGAACTGACTCGAGCCTATACGTCCGGGAAATAGCGGTACAGTTCTCTACCAATCGTCTCCGCATCCCATTGCCTCTGCCACTCCTGAGTCACCTCATCTCTGACCCGTCGCGCGAGCACGCCTAACTCAATCCTGTTCGTACGTCCCGTTCCTTGTCAACCCTGCCAGCCGACGTCACTTCAAGGTCAGCCGGCAGCATACCGGCCAAGACCGGCAGCGCTGCCATGTTGGTAGTCTTGTACGCGTTAGTCAGTAAGATGAGTGCCGGTATTTGCGTTCGAAGTAGGGCACTTCAGACCACGTGCAAGTTCGAACGCTCGAACCAGCACTCTACCGCATACATAATAGTCGCCTTGTAGGTACCATAGTATATTGTCAGAATGGAGGGAAATCTCATCCCTCACGAGGCAGCCGAAACCCTGGACACCTTCCCGACGCTTTTCGACACCCTCTTGCTGATTGATTGGGCATGCTGTACAAAGGAGAGGCGTTCGTCCAAGACCACTCCCAACACTGTGGCGGCCGTGACATTCTGTATGGAGCCACCGTCCATCCTCACCGTGGCGGGTCTCAGCAGATTACCCTGAACGGTCAAGGAGCAGGACTTGGCCGGCGAGAAATCTAGCCGGTTACGTCTTCCTCAGTCCCACCACCACGCATTGTCGAACGCACCGGAGATGTCGAGAAACACGAGCTGCATATATTTGGCGATTGACTCCACCACCCCCACCGCCACCCCCAGAATGCTGTTCAGCACGGTGGTCGTTCATCTGCCCCTAATAAAACCATGCTGGTTAGTGTTCAGGTTCTCTGTAAGTTTGTAAGTTAATTTTAAGAGTACTCATTCAAGTATTTTCCTAAGATCCTTGAGATCAGCGTGAACGGTCGATAAGTCTTAGGATCAGTCATAGGCTTGCCATTCCCCTTGGGTATGAAAAGCAGGCGAACACGTTTCCATACTTCTGGAAAAACATCGTCTTTCACACATCTCTCGTACACACTGATAAATTCCGGCCTAGCCGCCTTCCACACATGTTACACCATTCAGGAACTGATACCATCCATACCCTGTGCCGTATTGGGCAAGGACCCGACTATGCCCCCCAGCACGTCACCGGATATAGGCTTCGAGTTCCTACCTGTCGGCATTAGCGTCGCCGCCACTCTGATCAGCTTGTGGTACTCCATATCCCTAGATGGATCGTCGTCGGGGCACAGGGCCTTCAGTATCCCAGACATGGCCCCATGGACGTCCACAGCATGACCCTCTGAGAGCAGCAGTCCGCTGACCACGTTCCTAGGACAGCGTTCCGATGCGGCGCTATAGGCTATCCCCCAAGGAAAGCACAGCGTATGATTACATCCGTGAACGACTCGGCAACCACCGCAGCCTGGGAGCCCCACGGAATGCAACCAATCCTATTGTGCACCATGCTTTTAAAGCCACTCCAATCCATTGCGCGATCCCGAAAGCGCGCGGGCTTTCCCGTCGGTTGTGCGAGCTATAAGCTTCTTGGCGCCGCCGAACCGGTAGGTAATAAGTCGATGATCACTCGAGCTAGTTCCAACATGCACTGTCCAGTTTTCGATTACTGTACGAGGCGCTAGATCGAACCCTTGACTCCGGCCTATGCTCGCCAGCTCTTTAGTGGCCGTCGCTGAGCCGCCCAGGTTTACTTGACCAAGTCGCAGGCGTCCGCGATCAGCCATAGCGGGTGACAGTGATCCTGCGCTCTTCCGCAAACTTGCGTCCAGGACAGTCTCTCGATGCCCTTTAATGTGTCTCTGCGTCCCGCCAACCGAATCGGTGGCAAGTCGCACAGCGAGTTACAGTGGCGGTGCAGTCGTTGGCTTTGTGGCCCGCGTCACCGCACTTCCCGCATATTTGGTCCTTAGATCTACAGTGCGCCTCCGGGTGCCCGTACTGCTGGCACTTACGACAGCGGGTTATATCGATAAAATCGCATACAGGTACGGCTTCCCAACCAATATACACCCTGTCGAGTCCAATAAGGACGTCACCCAGTTCCGGCTCGCACTCCAAAACGACCGTCGTGATACCGTTCTCACGACGCGATTTGTTAAAAGCAACCCGGACAGTCGGTTTCGTCGATCTAGGAGGAAACCAATCGTGCTTTAGCTCGCGTGCACTACTGGGGAGTCAAAAATAAGATAAGGTTCACGCCATCGAAAACAAATTCGATGGTGGTGACCAAAAAGTGGAAATATGACGACCTAGTGGTGCACATGAATGGCGAGAAAATCAGCCTGGTTGGCGAAATACGCCTCCACGGTCAGACCATAGATAGGAAGCTGACGTTCATTCCTCTTGTCGCCAAGACTTGTAAAAAGGCTGCAAATATTTACAGAGTCTTAGCCCCAGTGGCCAAGGTGACATTGGGTCTGAGGGGTCCGTAGGTCGTGAGGACCATATACATTACCGTGATAGAGCCTATCGTTCTGTACGCATCGTGCGCTTGGGCACCGGCGACGGGGAAGTTCGGTGTGCGAAAGATGCTCGACGTTGTCCAGCGTAGTGTCGCTCTCAAGGCATGCCGGGCTCACCACACAGTGTCTCTACATGGCGCGCTGATCCTCTCGAGGCTGCTCCCTCTCGACATAAGAGTGAAGGAAGCGGCCTGGTTATACGAGGTGAAGCGCGGAAAAGATTTAGGAGACATTTTTGTCGACCGGGAGCTTGAGAGGCTCGTGTAATTCCTTGACAGTACTTATCGCAATTGCGTTCATATTTTCATAAATTTCGAAGTAAATCTGATTTTGTATTTACGTGATTTGAGATTCCATTAGGTTGAGTTGCAATCTTTAGTGTTGACAAAGTGAGAAACTTGTAATAAAATAGAAGCACTTTTTTGCATTATAGTTTTTATGGATATGTAAGTGGCTGAGATCAATAGAAATGTGTATTCAAATTCTTAATATTTATTAATAATTTACTTATATACGAGTTTGTTAAGAAACTCTATGATAAATATTACTATATAACTATAGAACTGAATTTCATATCCGATCTTATGCATCACGTATCAAATCATACATGGATATAATTTAGTAAAAAATATACAATAGTTGACTTTCCTTTTATTTTTATAAATGATAATATTGAAATTACATTTTTTAATCAATTTTTATTTTGTTGTCACAAGTTATTTACTTTTTTACAAAATGTAGTATTTTCTATATCCGTCAATTCTTCTTTAATCCTTTGCTCATTACTTAAGTGGAAGTGGATTTTTCATTTCAGTAAAACAATTTCATGTACTCGTCAAAATGATAAATGGATCAGTCTGTTCAATGTAACTTGAATTATAGGGGGATAGACATTACTGCCTTTCTAGTATGCTTTTTGACATATAAGTTTGTGTGGGAATAGCGTTATCGCGCATTTAGAAAATAAGTTTTTATTTTTTTGTAATAACCTTATTCATTAACAGGCAATAATAGAGACTGTGAAAAAAGTTGACAGATGACAAGGATTACTTATGGTTTTGGAATACGATGTAACGACTGTAGGTTATTAAATAAAAGTTTATAAAGAGCAATCTTGCGCATTTCGGTCAAGCAATCTAATATATATACAACCCTTAGAGCTAGATAAATAGGGCATAACAGCCCTCTGCGTAAGACTAAACTTTTCTTTTAGAAAAATGAGTAGTTTAATTTAATTGATTTCGAAAAAGCTAGGTTTATTTAGTTTAAAGTCGAGGATGAGATATAGGTTATGGTTGGGTTCCTAATTCAATACGGTCGGAATCATTTTCCTTTCTTTAGAAAAGACATTGTAGTGTGTGTTTGTCAAGTTTACAACGCTTGTTCCCTGAACGCTTGGATCTGAATGTGACAACTGACTATTGAACTAGCTCGCGTCTGCCTTATATAGTGGTTCTTGTGTAGTGGGAAAATAGCCCTTAGATATTGTAATAGCCATCAATAAATAGGGCACAACAGAATGTTTAAAAAAAAATGCAGTTTTTAATTTATTGATGTATTTTGACTGGACCTCAATAGGAAAACTTTCTTCGACTTAACGTAAAATGATTAAGCATAAAATGTATGTAGCTCTTTATTTTCGTTTTGTACAGGCATTGCTTACTTGTTCTCTTCTTCTGTCTTTATTAATTGATTTTACTTCTTCCCAATTTTATGCACAAATAGATAAAATTTGAGACGCTCATCACAATTGTATAGAATTGGACTACTTCACAGAAGGACCGCAGCATGACCGTTACAGTATAAAACTCGTCGAGCATTTCGCGAGTTGGATAGAATGGCCTTGAAGTAACCTATAAATTAACAAAATAAAGAATTGGTTCCACTAAGTATTTATAGTTTTAGTATTTTAAGTTCTAATTAGAGTGTTAAATTTTCCAGTGGGCGATAACGTTCTTAAATCTTTTTAGAAGAAAAGTAAAAGTTCTAAATGACTATAAAAAGTTAGGTTTAATCTTGAAAAAGATCATTGATAGGACAGAAATTAAAGATCTAAAAAAATTTTCATCATTAGTGTCACGACTTTAGTGTAGCAAAAGGAGCAAGCCAGTATTAGATAAATGAATATGTGATCACCTCCACCCATCAAGGTCCGCAACGACGGAGTGGGAGGCGCATTGCTAATTTAAAAATGACATACACTAATTTGTCGAAAATCACGTCAATGCTAAGGAAAACAATGCTACGGAAAGTTCGTCCTATGGTTGCAATGTGCAACGTAAGAATAGGGAGTAAAATGTACCGCGGTGAACCGCCAATCGTCGACGAGTGAGTGAAACTTAAATGTAGCACTGGTTGTCACTAGGTACCGCTGAATGGGGACAGGTATCGCTGCACAAGTTAATAGTTTATATGGAGAAGTTCCTTGGACGATTGCTTTTAATATACGTGTTAGAGCAGGCATACGATAAGAAATTCAAGACACCGGAAATAACTAGACCATTGACCACTAGAGCAGCTCTGTACTTAATGCGGCTAAACGCAACGAGTTGAGAGTAATGAATATTATTATACGTATCTAAATATATATTTAGGGTTGGTAGTCTTCTAAATATACATTTAAGGTTGGTAGTTCAATTACAAAATGATCTTAAGGCACAGATGTACTTCAAATATTCTTGGAAGAAAGTTTCTTATCTCGTCTGTCGTGAGGTTGCGATTGGAGAAAATCGTCATGTGAAGAAAAAGCGTTATGCCCCTTATATATGATTCTACTCAGTTTTCTATCTCCATTTATTTTAACACAAGAAAAAACAGAATCCGTGCGCAGTGCATCGCTAGGTTAGTTTTTGAAGGTTTTTGTAAAAATATCTATCTATCATCATGCTGCACGCATTTGCAATTAATAGTAATGTCACTAACGTTATTATTTTATGAATAATGTTTGATTTCCCAAAACTACAATATCCCTTTGAACTCTCATCCTTCTCACTCCCTATCCCTCCAACTACCTCCAACTGACGAAATTTAATGATAGCGAAAATTAAAAAAATATTACCCCAGGGCGGTACTGGTATTTTCAAAGAATCCTTCCCCGGGTTAGTCTCGAGTATTCGTATCTACGAAGGGACTTCCCCCCAAATGGGGGGAAAAAAATATTGTTTTGTCACAGATGGTTTTGGAACCTACATTGTGGGGACGGATTTGAGATACCAGGAATATTCTTGAAATATTTACTTTTTACAGATTTTTTTAAAAGTAGCCATGGTATTTCTTTTAAAACAACAGTCTTTTGTTTACAAGGCAAACAAACATAAAATCCACAGTTTTCTTACGGCTTCTCCTATTTTAGAGACAAATCAAATACGTATTGCTGGAATAAATTACGTAACCGTATATTCCACTAAAGGAGATAATTTAATATCTTGTAGTTGTTTGCATTTTGTGCTGTGAGTCACAAATTTTATGACAATTAAGCCTTAAGTGAATAGTTGTAAAATTTTTGAAAAACAAATATGCTGCACCGGTCGCCCTCTGCTTATCTCTAAAGTGGGAACAGAACTTACTTACATATTAGAATTAAATTACACAATTCGTCCAAAATTAATTTCAGAAACCTCCGATTTTTTGACGGAATGGTTATTCTAAGGCGGAACGAACAAGATATTTGAAGCAGTGTTTTACTACAATGCGACTCGAAAAAACATAATACACACCTTTTCTATCCACATTATTGGAACGTACACGTCAGGAAGACTGGTAGTGTTGTTGCCATAGACGTTTGGAGCTCTGGTGAGTTTGACGTTGTACTGCACCCGAACAGCACTGTGTATGGCTACACCTAAAGTCTGTAAGTTATGAAAATAAAAATGTTCAGAATATTCCCTATGACCTGTTCAAACGCGGAACTTTCTTTAAGTTCCGAAATTATTAAACTTTTTTAAAGTAGTCTCTCAACGTAGAGGCCCTTAACCATATTTATGTATAATGAAATACATCTAATCCCTTATATGATGACTTGCTTTCATCCGCCCGGGTCAATATAGAATGCTTCTTATGTACTTAAGCGATCAGAATATCAATCATTATTCCTATCTCTGTCTCACTCTATTCCAATCCTTCCCGTCCTCATTCCGATCCAGTCTCGATATAGATTTCGAATTCAACCAAATCATCACAGAGGAACGTATACTCATCGAAAACGCACATATTGTTATTGAAGTATTTTATTATGAAACGATCTCATTCTCGTTTTGGCCTTGATCTCAATTCCCGGCCCAAACTGATATCGGTCTCAATTCTCTCTTGGACATTGATGTTACCAATCATTAGACGGTATAATAAAAGAAAGAATTCGTTGTATATTCTTGTGAATGAAGACTCGAGCAAAAGTTATATCTGACCATATAACGTACTTCAATGTTAAAAATGAGTCATTCAAATCGGACCAGTAGTTGTCGAATCACGAGCTCATAAAAGTACAGACGAACAGACAGAAAGACGTAGTTTTATTATATGTAAAGATAAAAAATTAAACTATCGGTCCTTGAAGTTTGGTATGAAGTCTGCACTTATTAGCAGACAACGCACAGCCTAAATGCATATGAAAGATACGCACGTTAACATGAAAACTTGTTACATTTCGAAGTCGGAACTTAAAGAGCTATACGACCATATTTTATTTGATATAAATATTCGTATTTTGATAACTGAAGGATCTAATTGCAAATCTTCAGTTAACTAACAGAAGATTAAATATCTTCAGTTAGTTAACTGAATCTAAACACTAAAAAACTATTTAGTGTTTATCTTAATAAATATACTATTAGAGTCACTGAAATTGAGACAACAATTCTACCAATCATCACTTCCAAATAATATAACGTAAACGACATAGGCAGCGCATGCTATATAAACTCCCAAGAGAAGTATTTTTTTTTATTTGATCAACGCACACCATCACAGCTCAGCCAAGTTGCGCAATATACCAATAAAATAATGTAAACAAATATTTATCGTAAATCTGAATCACTGATAAGAATGAAGATGAATAAGCTGATAGGTATTATTGAAATTCATATGAAATCTTTGCAGTAGTTTCTGGGGTATGGCCTTAACAAATCGACAGACAGATAATCGGCGCAGGGAACTTAAATTTATACTATATGAGGATGTGTTCTATATATGACAAGCGGCTTATATTTTCAAGCGACATGTTCTCTATTGGTTCATTACAACTCAATCCAAATACATTTTATCATTGCTCAGTTATAAGCAGTCTCTGTACGTTAAGCGAAGACCGACAAAACGTACCGTATAATCTTTCTCAAGGTTTAAGCTACTTCGATTGCATCGAAATAATTTCAACGATCTGACTGCGAAAACATAACAGACAAACGAACAGTGTTACTTGAACTATTGGTATTGACATTTTCATTTTTTTAAATTTATATTTCTTGCGTCCGACTTGAGCAATAGAGTTTAATCCGAGGCATACTCTCCCGCAATGTTTTTTCTCCTCATATTGAGGATCTTTAACCTCAAGCTTTTCGTGTTGGCTCATTGTAAGTTAATATGCGCGACCATTGTCATCGATACAGTGACAACGTCCGGGACCAATGGCTTAACGTAGGGTGGTCAATATCTTGTTGTTTTTATGGTTATTCGCTCGCATTTTACATACTTATAAAGACGAGCAAGTATGCTCTTACCTTTTAGTACCTTCGCTCCTTATCTTTGCTCGTACCCGAAGGCATTGACATACACTTTAGTTTGAAAGCAATATTCTTAACCACACGTACACCGCTGCTTATGTATTGATTACATACTCTTTGAAAGTAAAATAGCTAATATTTGGAAAATCCAAAAGTGCACGACTCATAATGTTCATTAGTTTTTTGTTAATAACTATTAAACGACACAAATCAAGTTAACCATTTTCAATACCAATCTCCGGACAGTGGATCTCAAGCTATTAAAAAAAAAATGGATCAAATTAGTTAATTAATACGCTCGCTATCGTGTCCGGAACGAAAAAAAGTGTTGATTGACAGGAAATTTCTTTTGACTATTTTGATAGTTTTTTCTAATTGTATTATGTTAAATCGATTTGAACCAGTGATAGAATTAATCTTCATTAAATTATCTATCAAATAGTGCACAGGTTAATAAAATTACATGAATTATTAATCGTGTTATTGATGAAAAAAGTTACGAAATTGAGGAAAAAAAATTATTCGTTCGTAGAGCACTTCTTAATGCTTCGCATTATGAGTCGTGCAATAGCTAAAGTATTTTTTACTAAGTCGATAAAAACCTGGCCATTGCTTCTGGAGTACAGTATCACAATGGACTCATCAGAGGTCTGTAACTCGCTCTGTTCAACCGTCAATTTTAATGTATTTTTTATTGGGAATACTTACGGATTGAATCGCGAAATACATTCCATGTTTGCTTTCGTTTGGTTGCAGACCTTCGTAGTGTTCTCGAAAACTGGGCTCCGCTCCATAAAAATGCGGGAACGAGACGTATATAGGCATACCTGCGCGTTCAAAAGATATGGATGGATGTTTGTTGAAGAAATGCAAATATTGTCTTATAAAAAAAAATTCAAGGTCTTAAACCGTTTCGTACTGATTCTGAGTCGTAGTGATAATATTCACTTATCGGAGTGGAGGAGGCCAACAATTGTTCCTTTGTCAAGGCACACAGCAAAGTAGGTTAGTCTAATTTTCTGAATTACTTTAAAAATAGCTTAAATTTTAACTTACCGCTAAGAAAATTGAAAATTTTCTAAAATTGTCGGGAAGTTATTGGTTTCACCCCATTTTGCAAAAATCGAGTTCTCATCAGATCTCGACGGTCTGAGGGTTTAGAAAGCTTTCCTGATCATCCTTGAGATGATGTCCGTATGGCTGTGTGGATGTATGTGTGTGTGTGTGTGGATGTATGTAAATCTCTTATAACTTTTAAACGGCTTGACCGAATTGAGCCCACTAAACGGCGTTCCAAAAAGTTTCACCAAACTTAATCCCTGAAAGTTTTGGTCGATTTGGATCGGTAGATTTTGAGAAATTTTAAATAAACTAAGAAAAAAAATTTTTAAAAGTGTTTTTTTCAAAATAACTTTAAAATGGCTTGAGCGATCAATTTCAAAATTTAGTCAGCTCTTAACCTATTCAAAACACGTCGATTGCCGCAAACCGGGTCAAAATCGGTTGATTCGTTTGTGAGAAATCGTAGTCGAAAGAAAAAACAGTTTTTAGAATAACTACGAAACGGCTTGACTGATCGATTTCAAATTCTAACCAGCTCTTGACCCTGTAAAAACACGTCGATTGCCGCAAACCGAGTCAAAATCGGTTGATACGTTTGCGAGAAATCGTTGTCGAAAGAAATCGAAACAAACCGTTTTTTTGAAATCACTACGAAACGGATAAAAGTAGCGGGAAATTGCAGAGTTGGCTTTTAAGGTCAACCGTTTTCCAATTTTTTTTTTAAAAGGACAAAAGGGAACACTCATAAAGGTAACTCAACATTCAGTAGAGTGTGATATTGTTTGTTTTTCATTACTGACAGTGTATCACAACTTATTTTTATCGTCGACAAAATTTGTAGATTTCATTCACAGGTACACAGGT
The DNA here is from genome assembly GCA_005406025.1 of Eumeta japonica. Lineage (NCBI taxonomy): Eukaryota > Metazoa > Arthropoda > Insecta > Lepidoptera > Psychidae > Eumeta > Eumeta japonica. The sequence goes on from BGZK01000714.1 coordinate 211,765, forward strand.
ACCCAGGAATAGCTTCCAGTCCAATGAAGTCCAATCATCTATCATAGCATGATGATATTTATGGATTGAGCGGGAAAAATTCATGCCTTCTGAAAACTTTTATTAAATTTCTATGAAAGTAACATATGGTAGAATTGTCCATCTCGAATATTTGTTACTTGCTATGAATTCAGAGCATCATCTTCCTTAACATGATACTTCCTTAATATTTACTTTTACCAACTTAAAAACAAAACTTTTGTGGTAGTTTTATGATAGTTTAGTGATTAAATTTAACAAAATATTTCATTAGGTTTATACATAAATGTATAATTCTGTGATTATTCTTAGATGCCCTGTATCCGGGCAATGCATACACAATCATATTAATAACAACTACTAAACAAGTAATTATACCTTCTAACCTGAGATTTCGCAAAAATGAAGAAGAAGGAGGAGACAGGAGAAATCAATGTTTCCTCTATTGTTGTCGTGTTTAGATAAGGCCATACCGCGTGAGTGAATGATCTCGCCTATCTGTTTCGTTATAACATATACGTGCATTATGTTCATTTTCACTAGCATTGTCGAACTAATGTAATAACATATACTAAATCTACGAGCTCTCCGAATAAAAGTGTACGCGTTGGAAATAGATCATGAAGCCCCTAACACTTAATACCCTGTCTTTTATTTTTCTTCGATTTAAGCTTACGAACACATGAAGATTGGGAATTTGGTTTTTTGAATGTGCAATTTAGTTACCATCGTAGCAGGGGCTCGTATCCTGCAGACCCTTGGGCGGGCAGGGCCTGTTGAGGCAGTAACAGCCGTTCTTGGCGTTGGCGGCGCCGCCGTCGAACACGGTGCTGGGCGGCGAGTACAGGCCGGCTCTTATACCTTAGGACATTTACTCTCATCGGTGCAGTAATCGCATTTAAATTTGTACTTCTATTTGCGCTAGTATATATACGAAAACGTATTTGAATAAATGTATTTTATGAAAAAGGATCGCATTTGAAAATAGTTTAATGTGCATTTGTTGTGAAATATATTATTCTTCTCGTGTTCCGTATATTAAATACAAGTAATTTACCTCAGCTAAAAAACGACAGTAACGAGTCATCATCAGAAGAACCCACTACCGGCAGGTCAATTCTGTAAACTTTAAACCACTCAGTCGATATCGTGACATCAAACCACGTAGGCCGAGGGCGTGCGGCGGTCAGATCTCGCCATAAAAGCATCGACTGAATGATTTTATGTTTTCAGAATTGACTGCTGAAGTTAATATTTATCATGTTGGACGTTTCATCGTTTTATATCGAATTCCTCGGCAATTAAAATAAGTAACCAAAAATATCAATTTCATTACAATAGAAGTTGATTTACGAATATAATCTACATTTTTACTGTAATTACCTAAATATTATAAACTCTCTTGTCTTCTCATTAAACAACCGAAGATTACATTCCTTGGTGTAGTTTAATGATTAGTTATAAAAATTTGTTTATTATATACAATCTTAATGTAAATAAGAGCAATTAAACAAATAAGTTTTACTTCAGTTTTAACAATAACAGTTTGTCAGGAGCAGCTATCAACAGTGGTTTGGCTGTCCATAATGGGGTCCTGATCCTCACGCTTATTTATGGTAAGGTAGTGTAACCTGGATATGACAGAAGAAAAATGAAATTAAAATCAATGCAGCACATGATGCCATGTTTGCGTAGTTTGTATGGAATGTGCTGGAAAGATACATGTAGGAACAGAGGTGTCAGCGGTGTGGTTAGAAGGACGATGTAGTGACTAGAATAGAAAGAGGTATGTTGCGGTGGTCTGGCCATCTGCAAAGGATGAATGAATGTAGACTGCCAAAACAGGTCTACAGAGCGAATGTGTGTGATGAAAAGGTCGTCAAGGGCCGCCCTAGAAAATTCTATTCAGACCTTATTGGTTGGCTTATTGAAAACAGGCCAAATTTTAAAGAACCGAAACGAACGAGCTCACATGAAAAGAATGATGGATGTCAGTGAAGCGAGAGAGATATGCAAAGATTGTACCATGAGAAAATCTATCTCTGCCTACCCTTGTGGGAAATAGGCGTGAGTTTACATTATTACATGATATCTGTAAATTGTAATCATATAAGATGTAATTACAATTTAAAAATTGTAATTCCATGTTATATAATTACAATTTGCGTATATTATATAATAATATAACTATATGAAATATGTCCACTTCGGATCTGACAGCGTTATCCAAATATTCCCAGAAATTTAAAGAAATGTTACTACACAAAATGTATGAAATGAAAAAACAAAAATGTTAGCTAGATATTTTTCATTTGGCTAAATTAAACAGAATATTTAATTGTTTTTTCTTAATGTTGTAAAAGGACACAACCTTATGGACACTCGCAAATTCATATGAGTTACCAGCGCATTACTGACCTCTTGGATAGCAATAGAATATTTGATAGATGGAGGACTGTGGTAACTGAGGGGAGTGCGGCTATGGAGAAGAGGTTGGCCACGGGAACTCTCACTCGCTGGACGAAATGCAGCAGCGAATACTGTTACTTCACATCTGTATTTTCTGAGAGTATCGTATCTTGTCGGTCGAGCCGGCCCATTTTCTTGCTACAGCCAAGTTAAGCACGGAATGACAAAACCATACCGATTACGAAATTACACTGGAGCCATCTTTGCGCATTTTGTCATCTAGTAAATACAGATATTAAATGCTGTGATATATTACGGCAATTTTTAGGAATAGAAATGTATAGAAAGTCTAAGAATAGCATTTGTGTATACAAATGCTTTAAAATAAGTGTTATTAAGACTATTTGCTTAAATAATCGAATATTAAGTGTTATCATTATTAATTAGGTGTAGATTTATTTTTAAGAAATTTTCATGTTTTTGTAAAAATGATTTTATCATTATTGTAATCACAAAAGCCTTTTAGTGTTTTGATAAGGAAAAAATTATCAGCAGTATCCGTTACTGTTACTGCATTTTACGGTATATAATGATTATTTGGAATGTAGGTAACAACTTTTCATCACTTTTGGTATTTAGTTGAGTAACAGATGGTGCAGAATGTTCTTTCGTCACATTGCACTCCGCCGTTTCGGAAATCAGCCCGAACTAACAGAAAGACATTTAATTTACACAAAATTTATTCGTATTAATGTTGGATTGTTAAGTGATACATAAACACATTTAAAAAAGTTTAAGAATTTTTATGTGTATTCATGGGAAAATAAAGTTCGATAATAGCGCTGGAATAAGAAATCATCGATAATAGCGCTGGTAAGGCATATCATTAGAACTTTCTTATGAACGTGGAAAAAACGTACAACCGTAGTCGGGGGCGTGCTTATCAATTATTTTACTATTCCTCATTGTTTTATTATAGACTCCATAGAGAAAAGAAGTCGAAGTAGAAAGAAATTTACCATATTTTATCATTCCCTCTATGATATCTTTACTCCGAGATCTGGAATGTTTAAATGGTCTATTTAAAATAGGAGGATGCTTAAAATTAAGGTGCTCTTATCTAAGTGAATTATTTGAGTGACGTTTTAGTATTCGGCTATAAAACATTTATAAATTATTTCATTGTTAACTTATTGTAGTTGCTGATGAAGTTATAAAAGGACGAAAGGTCTAATATGAATCAAGACTCTTAAAATGACCTAATTGACTCTTGCTATCTTCTGGTGTATTACAACTACCGTCTTTTTCTCTAAGATAAATTAATTATAGTTAGTTATGAGGTTTTACATTTTCTATTATTTACTTTTTTTAATTATATTAATAATTTAATAAGATTTCACTTCTAAATAAATTATTTATACTCTTGTTTTCAAGTATTATTCACACATCTAACAACAAGGATTTCTCAAATTAATATTGTAAATCCACGTCAGGGAGCTAGACTGTGGGTATAGTAAATATACACGTATTCACCGTATACGTAATCCTCCTTCCTGTATTCCAGCGGTATCACCCTGAACATTTCCTCTTTGTACAGGCGCACGGTGTCCGACTTGGTGTAATCTCGAGGCGGGAATAAGAATCCCTCTGAAGCTCTATAAGAAGAAATTAATGTATTCTTATCCGGCAAAAAAAATTACTGTCTTAATGAAGGTCAGGTTGTAACTTTTAACTATCTTATTACTTCCTAGGTACATTGTGAAATAGTAATACGTGCATATAAGCTGTTGGTGCCGTATTTTAATGACTTGGTAATAAAATTTGAATCGAAGGAAAATCATGTGGGATATTGGTTTAGGAATTGAATGAAGTTTGAGAGTGTAAAATAACAATCGTAAGTGGCTAAAGTGAGTTAAATTTGCTAAAAGTAACTCCATTTCGCTTCAAGAAGTAATGATTAAACAATAACGCCCTTATGTTGTAAGTATTACATTTTTGATTAAGAAAAAACATTCTGGAAGCTTCCATAAAAATATATAGTCGAAGTGAGCATGGTATCATGACCCGTTCAAATAGGGCACCGTTCGTGTTAAATAGCATGCATGATAGAGCAAATCACGCAACTTCCAGTGGTAGGATCTAGTCTTCCAGCTGGAGCAGAGCGTCCATAGATCAATCGATGTGCAACCAGGCTGGTGTTTCATATGTCGGGAAACTGTCAACGCAAGAGACGTGTCTGTATCAGCAAACAAATTATTTGAGAGGCTATTCGTTATTTCTAAGTTAGACTAATTTAGTCGTTTTTTCCCAACTACCTTTGTCAACCAAGTGGTCTAATGAAGAAAGGAAGACTTTCGTCATCAGCGCCAAATTGTGGCCGCAACAGACGATCGGAAGGTGTCCCAAAAATCCCGAGAATTAGCTTACTGCCTTCGCATGAAGCGCCTAACCAGAAGAGTACACAGTGTAACGTCTTCCTCTACGCCACTTCGATGGTCTCCGCCGACAGACCCCAAACTGCCTCTTCTGAGAATTTGAAGAATTCTCAACCGAACAATAGGCTAGCCTTCCGCCAGCTCGACTCGCCGTCCTCATAATATGATACTTGGCCTTATGCTTAACGTCATACGACTAATTCAATCCTGTTTTCTACTTAATTTCCAACTTCATAGACGGTCACATTCTCTATTTCAATTCTACATCCCTCTTTTTTTAATCACGCTATTACTTTTGACTTCGATATCGATCCCGATTTAAATAACCATGCCGGTTTCTTATAACTTATTGGTCAGGAACGCATTAGGGGGAGGTTTTAAATATTATGCATATTGTAGTAGAAGTAGGTGGCATGTGAAGTATCCGACCGTCGTGCTCGCAAATGAGGGTTCGCGGGTTCGCGTTCAATTTAAAATTAGAGTGGAATAGAATATTCTAATCCGAGCTTGCGGATAACAAACGAGTAGGTGTAGAGTGAAGTACAGAGAAAGGGGACGAGGGTTGATGCCCGAGTGCACAAGTTTCAATAGTTATAAAAAGTGGATTGTTATAGAAATATTGAAGAACCGATCAATGAACATATTGGCTTAAATGAAAATACTCTTTCATTTTGAATACTCGAATCTTTGGCCTTCATCTTAGAACGACCAGGAACTTCTCGCCGAGCTACGTTCCACAATATAATGCAAAAAATATTATTCGGGTATATTCATCTAAATCCGTAAAACCGTTTGTTTTACAAAGCTGTTGAATTACAAAGAATCAATAGTCATCACAAAGAATCACATTTGTAATATTGTGATAATGAGATATAGACCTGCGAAAATGTAGTTTATTATTAAACAATTAGTAATAATTATATAGTTACAGTCGAATTTTTGACACTATCTTCTACTTCGCATTCACTCTACCTCACCCTCTCACATCATATCTTCCTCACCCACCTCCCTCTTAAGCCTCGTCGCCCACTCTAGCGCTGCTCCTTCTCTAAACAAACGAAACAATTAGCATGGCCGACTGAATAAAACAAAATTGATGACTTTTTTAAATATCCTAGCTTCAAGGAGTCATATAAATGAACACAAAAAAAATATTTTACATGACAACGAGTTCTATCAGTTTTTTTAAATGTCAGCAAAATTTATTAAGTCATTTTCGATTTGTAAACAGATATATAGACAAACAGACAGTGGTATGTTAAAGGTAACAAAGGTCCCTCCACCAGCAGCTACAAACGGTCACAAACAGCAATGTTTTTCGATTGTCACAGAATAACCTTAACCAAATCATTTCCCAAATAGTCAAAGACAAGCGTCCAATAACGCCGGTTTAGAAATATTAATGTGGTCATTAAGCATATCCCTATCTTTATGTTTAATAATTTTAAACTATTCCAGAACATTTAATATTAAGCCTTTCTCACAGGCATGTTAAACATCAAATTTGTGTTTGTTATTAAGTTTATGACTGGTCTCTAATATTATTATCGTAAGCCCATTTTATAAACCATCTTCAAAATCATATAAGTGCTTGGTGCTTTATTTTAGTGGTGTATTAAATTGTCATTAATTCATAAATGTAATGATAATTATGACAATCGCTTGTGAAAATGAAAATGCTAATTATCAAACCTAACTATACTTAGTAGTAAAACATGCGCGTCACCTTATGTCCGTGCACGGTGGACTGGTCCACTGCGGTAAGAAACTAAAATTTTCCAATCTCTTCATGTATCCTAAATTTTGTATCGAGTCACTAGAACAGGGAAACTTGTAAAAGTCTCGTGATCTATAAGTCTGAAAAGAAAAACTTAATAAATTTCAGATTCCCTTTTTTCCATCGCCGATCGAATGTATTAAAAAACATTTTTTTTTTCCAAAAAAAGCATCATTGTTCTTTTGTCGGCAATCTGAGTCTAGTTTTCGACCACATGTTTTCCTATTGTCGGCCATTAAAATCGTCAAAGAATTATATGTCATATGATACCACCTCACAGGTTTGTCAATATTTTGTCGTCGTCATCTTTTGTATCAATATATAATTCTATATGAACTAAAACTGCTTATCGTTTTAGGTTTTTTTTTTTTCCTTTTGTTTTTACGTTTTGCCCTTTCCTTTTCAACCATCACCATTTTCCTTATTTCCTTTCTTTTCCAATACTCACTATAAATTTATCGCTTGGAGTATATACAATTAGATATTTTTTTCTCAAAACTCTTCAAATGAAAGTCTTTCTTAAATCTTTTATACACCACAATCGGCAATTTATTATTCTAATTCAAATTTATTAACATAACAATTATATATTAAAGTTACAAATACATGATTTACTGCAATTAAGTCAAAAGTTTACATTATTATAAAAATTCTGAGTTCATTTTATACAAGTATCATTCCAATAAAATAATATTTTCGCTTAGTATTTCTCTATCTACCAAGCACCATGTACTGAATAACGAATTTAGAATCTCACCCTATAACGAGTCGCCTCTTCTTTTGGGTTGAACTTGTCATAGACCAACTTGGGCCTATGCAATGAGCAAACATAGCTACACAGTATTTGCTGTGACGTCATAGAAATGAAAGGTTTGTTGTTGTCTTTCTCACGCATCAACATGGAAGCATTCAACTGTTTCGAATTGCAGTATGGTGAATACGCTTTTGTTGTCTGCAAAAAAATAAAAGACGTATAAAATGCTATAAGTACACTCTTATCATAATTTATGAGTAGTGAAAACTGAAATAAATAATATCACTAAGCCTATTTAGATTTCAGATATGTCGATCCGGTTGTCACTATCTGAAAATATTATTGCTTTTCTATCGTTATTATAACCTTATTCTTATTTTCCATGAAGGGTAAGTTAGACTACATTTTCTACATGTTACGAGTTTTGCATATCTTTCTTGCTGCACTGATCAATTTATTCATGCAAGTTGGTTTGTTTCGGGTGCTGAGAGAAACTCATTATTCATAAGAGCTAGCTAGATCCCATTAACTTGTTTCCCGCACTCACTATCTGTTCAATAGTCCTATCATGTTACGTCATTTATAATTAAACTGATTTAGTAGTTTGTTTATGAATAACCATACATTTATTTGTAGTTTACCCACGTGTACAACCTTTTTCAGTTATTCAACTCTGTCGCCTTCTGTACATATAACACATTTAGTCGTGCTATCACTTCTTTCAAACACCATGACCTTAGTCTTGCTGATATCTACTTTCAAACTTCGTTCATAACTGGATCATTCATTTTAATTATGATCGCCTGCAACTCGTACGCCGACGGCACAAGGATTACTTAAAAATTGTTATATTATCGGCAATTCCACGTTGAATTGCTACAGAAAACAGTGCGACGAAAAGCTAGAATTGCTTTCATTATCCTTGAATTTCCGGCCTAAATACCGGCTCTTGGCTTCACTGCCTCACAAGCTAGCTGTCTCAAAGCAACAGGTATATATACGTCTTGAATCCTTCATCATGCATACAGATGTCCGCATATTTTTTTGCTGCAAAGGTTTCTATTCTATTTTTTAATGGAATTTTGCAAACGTACTGTAGATATATCACATTTACTATTAAGATTCCTCAACAATTGGCACTCATATTCATGATAATAAAACAAAAAAAATGGTAGTCTATAAAGTCGGTTTACGGACGATAATTTTATGTGATAATGTCATATGAAAACATTAATGAATTGAAATGAATTATTGTCACTGAATTATCATTATTTTGTATAATACAAAGAAGGAGTTAATAGAAAATGACAATGTTTTCGATGAATTAATATTTATTTGCACTCGTTAACTCAAATATTATTCTACTTAAATTATACAATAAAGTGATAGATGCGTCACGAGCCGAATGCTTAGGCCGATTGTGCCTCTCTATTGTTCCGCACTCTCGCTCGCGCGCTCGGCTCAGGCGCAACGCGACAATGAGTCATGCTTTTTCATGCGTGTAGCCGGCGTTCAACGATTTACAAGATGTTATCACGTCAAAATGGCGCAAAAGTGAGCTAATTACGTTATTACTTACAGAACATAATGTGCACAAAATATAAATTAACATCGCATATAAAACTGCATTATTCTAAAATAATAAATATCAAATAAAAATTAAATGTCAAATTTTCCATTCCGATAGGAAATTTAAATCTGTGCAAACATTACATTTTGTAATATAAATACAAACTTTGCTATAAAGGCTACTTTGCCCTAGTATTGTATGTACATCATACATTCGAGATAGAGGATAGTGAGATTTAAGATCAGTATTACGTTTAAGGACTCAAAACAATTACTTAGTAGTATTACTTTATGATCTATATGAAGTACTAAACTGAACTTTAATTTATAAACTAATCGAAAATGGTTGTGTGAAAGGGTAATATTGGCGCCGGCTAATCAATAAAATAAACGAACGAATCATTTCAGACGTGGAGGGGGGTGTTGTCGAATACCTCTCATTTACGGACACTGAACGAGTCACATCATACCCTACAGAGTTCCTCAATTCTTTAGAATTATCAGGAGTGCTTTCCCATAAGTTGAGGCTGATAGTTGGTGTTCCAGTCCCATTAATGAGAAATCTTGAGGCGCCAAGGCTATATAATCTTACACGACTACAAATTACATATCTGGGGCACAACATTATAAAAGCTACAATCATGACTGGAATGGCAGAAGGGGAAAATTTGATTTCCCTTATTCCAATTATTCCGAATGATTTGCCCTTTAAATTCAAAAGAGTGTAGTAGAAAGCAGCATTTGCAATAACAATAACAAAATTCAGGGACAGACGCTTAAAGTTGCAGGAGTTCATTTAGAAAAAAAAATGTTTTTCCCCATGGGGAACTCTATGTGGCATGTTCACGTGTATCAAATCCGAAGAATCTTTATGTTTCGGCAAAAGATGGTAAAACAAAAAACAGTTTATGAAAATGTACTTAAATAAGCTCATATAAATACTTTATATCTTATGTACGTATATATTTATATGTATGTATCTTGTTTATAAAATAATTATTGTAAATAATTAAAAGTGCAACCTAGTCACTATTCCACGCGAACGAAGTCGTAGGCACAACTAGTTTTATATACAATCTAGCTGCTGCCAGCAGCTCCAACCGGATCCACCCAAGCGGCTCGTGTTTGTTCCGATTACTGTATGGTTGCGGATTTCTGATTCATTTTTGTAAACGCCTATGGTATTTTAGAGATGATTTCCCATAATAAAAGTAATATGTACCCTGAAGCGGACAGCCGTCACCATTATATGTAAGGGCCCGCTCTTCATTAAACCATCTCACTATTATTTAAGATAGTTGCCAGTCAATAAAGCTGGATCAAACAAAATAGCGAAATCAGATAATTGTAAATACGTATAAGTAAATAATTAACGAAATTAATATGTAAGACCGTGGGCTGGATAAAAATGAAGAGTCGTGTTGCCCAGAAAATAATAAGAAGACCGAAAAAGTGTCCACGGCCGAATAAAAATAAGTTAGATATAATTATAATTCTATTAAGAAACGGTACATTATATCAATTATTGTAAAATATAAAAATAAACAGAGCTAGAGAGAGCACTGAGTTGGTAATGCATTCAGGGCGTACGCTCGGATCGAACACTGATAAGCGCGAGCGCACGCCGCATTTAGTCAGTCATAAGCTACCGTTTGGACCGTAAACATCTAGTGCCGACCCAGTGCCGCCCGCTTTCGCCTGACAGAAAAAGGAGGCTTCATTTCGAATCAGCTCCCAGTAAGAAGTGCGCTGTCATCACCCCCCTGCCCTGCAGCATTTATACTCTTTTCATACCCCTTTTCAGGATACGAACTATTTTTTTTAGCGAATTTCAATAAATTGAGTAAGCAGTTTAGCAATGAAAAGATAAACATAACACAAATGCAGTTCTCATTGAAGAAAATTGAAAAATCACAGCATACAGACGTAGGTTATAGCTTTTGCTGTTGCATTTCATCTAGTGAGTGAGAGTTCCAGTAGCCCACTTACTCCTCCATCAGGTATTTTATTTCTACCCGAGAAATCGGCAAAGCGAGGTGACTACTCTGAAGTTACAAGTGTTCCTGGGCGTCGCTAACAACTTCCCGGTGGCTCGCAAACTCGTTTTCCCCATAGAAAATGCTACAAAGAAACAAGCAAAAACTCAAAGTTATTTTGTTGAGTTCATTCTTGTTTTATAATTCATATAAAATATTATTTCGAAAAACGTCTTGTGTGCAGGTTAGATTAGATTACAATCATATTTATTCGTATGTATAGATTAGTCTTGAATAATGGAATTTATCTTTTTACAAAAATATCTCGGTAACAAATTATGGAACAGTCTATCTATTGCTACTGCATTAAAGTTTCTCTTTACATAGATTATGGAGATGTACGGAACGAACGACAGTATTTCAAGTTTCTATAATGATCCTACCTTATTTCTGGATCTTTAGGATCTTATGAAAACAAAAAGAAAATCATAATTTATTAAACGAGTAAAAGTTTATAACTAAAGAGTTGTCTTTTATTTGTATGATAAATAATAAACTGGAATAATAATAATATTTAAATCACATAGATATTCAAAATTTAATATCATTGTGTTATAGAATTATTAGCCTTTTAAGACACATTACTAATATTGGCAATATCCAGCATCTTCAAGAGAATCTATAATACGATTTTCTAAGCGTATTTTGTGAAATTAAAAATTATACTATTATAAAATGTGACACCAAGAAGAAGTCATTACTTTCTGTCGTAGTTCGTAACCCGTTTGACGGCACAGTCAACTTTCTTCATAGGGGAATACCAAATAAGCAATATACAATGCAGGACTGAATGGTGCGTTTTCGTTTGTGTACCGTCCGATAGCTCCGAACTAGCCTATATGCCGTCTCTAATCGACTACCACGACGGCTCTGGCCGGCTCCATAGCCACACACAAGGTACAGCCCCTCTTACAGAGATCGAGAGACCGAAGCGTTCGTCAGCCCTCAAAGGTCCATGTCTAAACTAGCGCCACAATCAACGGTCCATCAGTTTGCGCAATAGGCTGACATTGCAAAAGATTTTCATTTTGCATGGTTGTTAGTACTCTATCGTTGTTAGACATTTAGGAATGTAGATAAAATTGCTAACTGGCGGGAAAGAAAACTAATTGAAAAGGTGTCCAGTAATAAAGAATGAATATTAAACTTAGAGCTGTTCCTTCCAAGTTTGCAAACCAGAAAATAAAACCATTTTTGTTCTTATTTAATTCTTTATTCCCCAATATTTTGTATCCTTTATGAAATATCAACATTCATTGTTTTTCAACATTTACATTACCAATCGACCTTGGGGAATGTCATTTGATTTTTGATAAAACCATTTTGTGAGGTGTTTCAGAGAATGATTTATTGTTTGCAACTTTGGAGCCATAAATAGACCTGCAAATATGTGGTGTATTTGTTTTGCTTTAATAAATAAAAATTTAAAACTGAATTAGTCGAAAAATGTGAGATGTAAAATTCATTTCCGTGAAATCATTCTACTGGCTGGTTAGAACCTTTTGCCAAAATAGAATCTGATTAAATACTTTGAAAACACTTTACGTGAAAAATTTTTCAATGAGCTTTTAAAAACTATAAAATAACGGAAATTCGTGACAGGAGTATTGTACGTAGAGAATACGGGATCGAATCTCGGGATCCCGGGATCCAACCGTTATCTGGTCCAAAATCCCGGGATTGGCTTATCCGGGATTTTCGAATAAAACACGTCTAGTTGCGTTCCGTAGTCCGTTGCGCGTGCGCCTTGACTTTACCTAGATGATTTAAATTGCATATATTATATAACGATAAAACATCCTCATATACGCCGTACGATACCTACATACTACAGATACAGCCCTGTCGTAGAACTTAGAAATAAAGTCCTCGGTCGGAATACTTCAATACAATACTCTTAAGGTTTCCTCAACGATCCAACAGGGGAATCACCCGATCACCTCATATCATAATATTGTGGGGTATTTCCCGTCGGGGATTCCTGTACGAGATTATAAATACGGCAATCTGGGTTTATTTTTCATTCATTGTTCTGCCCTCTGCCAGTAACGAGATTACGTAGGTTACGTTATACGGACTTATATATACGTCATTTAAGTTTAAGATTATCTGAAATTAAGTATGGCGGAGACTTTGTTAAACATAAAAAGACAGTGATATGATGTCAGTGTGGAGTTACTTTTAGTAGCAAAGGATGGAAATAGTGCTAAATGTAAGCGATGCCCATCTATTCTCAAGACTTTGGGTGGATCGACTAAGGGATTGCATACATTTGTCAACAAAACATAACATTAAGGTTATATCAGCTTCAACAAGTCAAGATACTGAAAATCTGAACACAGCACCGCCAGCCAAACGAAAGTTAGATGATTATTTTACTAAAACTAAAAGTGACGACGATAACCTAGATGATGTTTAGCAAGAATGATCGCATTAGATGGATTTCCGTTCAGTGTATTCATAACTTCAGATAATTTGAGAAAATTGCTTTTGGCAAAATATACGGTTTACCAAGTCAGCCGTCACCATTCAAAACGCGTTATGAATTACAGTGAAAAATAAAAAGCAAGTAACTTCAGAATTGAAACATTTGAAAAGTGCAGGTGAAAGATTTAGTTTATCTTTCGACGAGTGGACTTCAATGTCTAATAAACGATACATGGCTCTCAATGTTCATTCATATAAGAAATTTTGGAACTTAGGTCTTGTACCTATTTATGGAAATATGACAGCTGAAAATTGTCTTCGTATATTGAACGAGCGTCTAAGTAAATTTGATATTTCCTTGAAACTGACATCGTGGCTATTGTAACCGATGGACCGAATGTTATGATAAAGGTGGGACGGCTTGTTTGCGCTGAACAACAACTGTGTCTCGCACATGGTATCAATTTGGCTGTCTGTGATGTACTTTACAAAAACATAATTATCTGCAAGATAGCCCTACCTCAGATGATATGGACGACAATAATGATGATGACCATTTAGAAGACTTAGACTGTTCAGAATCAGGTTTAATCTTAGTCATAAAATGATCTGCGCAGAACACATACCAGAGTTAACACAAGATGAAAACATTAAAGCTGATAGAGAAAGTTCGCAAAGTTGTAATATATTTCAAAGATCACCATTGAAAAATGAAACAGTACTACAAAAATACGTGAAAATTGAACATGGAAAGGAATTGTCACTTCTTTTGGACTGTAAAACTAGGTGGAACAGTCTTTTAACAATGCTGGAGAGATTTTATCTTTTAAAGCTGCATAAAAAGCTCTTATAGATCTCAATCATCCAATTTGTTTAGAAGATGTTGAATTTGAATTGGTAAATAAAATTGTTGATGTGCTGACCCCAATTAAATTGACAGTAGAAGCAATCTGTCGGCGAGATGCTAATTTATGCACAGCTGATGCTGCTTTAAACTTTCTTATAAAGCAACTGTCTAGCAAAACTCAGCACTTGCCAAAAAAATTAAATGTTTAGTAGACCGTATAAAGCAACGACGAGTGATAATTTAACTGGTGTGTTGAATTATTTACAAAATCCACGAAAGATGAAGAAAATCAGTTATTATCAGAATTGGAATGGCACAACTTATTTCCAGTTCCCACACAGGCTTTACTGAGAAAGCAAATAAAAGTATTGTTAAAAGACTTAATAGTCGAGATGACACGGAAGAAGAAGAGAGGTCAGAATCACTAACAGATGTTGAGCTTAGGCCAGAAACATCCCAGCCCAATTGACATTAAAGGAAAAGTTACAACTGGAAATTGACAAGAGTATGAAATCCCCAGATCCTGAAATACAAGTACAAAATGAATCGGGGATGACAAATAGTATTAGACGTGAAATGAGCCTGTTCGAAATGGAGGTTCGTGGATATTACTTAGAAACTGCCTATAAGTATCTAATGTCTATTCCTCCAACCAGCGTAGAACCTGAGCGAGCGTTTTCAGCTGCTGCTTATGTTGGCAATAAACTGCGAAGCAGCTTGGAAGTCAAACACTGGATGCCTTGATATTTTGCGATTATATTTTCAAAATTCTAAATAGATTTTGTGTTGATTTTGATTTTTTGCAATAAACAATCGTTTTGTTTTTGTCTATTTTCTTACTAATAATATGTATACCCACTTACCATTGTAATCTGTTGTGTGCTAACGATTTTAAAATATTTTTTAAGAAACTACCAAGTTTTTCATTTTAACAATTAGAAACCACATTCTAATCGGGACTATCCGGGATCCCAGGATACATAAAAATCCCGTAATCGGATGGTAAACATGCTCGGGATTGTATTCTCTAATTGCAGTTATGCCAATGACAGGAATGAACAAGAGCTTTAAATGTGAAGTATACCTCTCAAATTAATCAAATACTAATATAAAGTCAATGTTTATAAAGTTTCATAATTTCGCATTCCCATACAAACCGCAAAGAGAATGAATAGTACACAGGTCAGTATTGCCGCAGCTCATAAACTACAGTGTAAAATTACAGCTTCATTCCTAAAGTAACCATTCTGGTGTCAAACAAACCAAACGGCCACACCAATTCTGAATTTAAATATATAAAAGCAATGATGTTCGCGCGGCAGTTGGCAACGAGCGGACTTTTGACCGTTGAGGGTGATTTTTCATATATTTTAAAGTTTTCGACAAAATAACCGAACTTCTGTACTCATATTTTTAAACAACGATATCTAATGTAAAATCCACTCACCATTTCCTCAATGTTGAACTGGTAACAATTATGTCGCTCTCGTCATGTTCATTGTGATATGTGCCATATCGTTCATAGGCTCAATTAGGCAATCGTCGAAAAATGTCTCATTATACAATAGCCTCTTTTGATTGCATGGAGTATTATATGCCTCTTGACTGAAATAAATGATTATATTTATAATTATATAAAAATATGTTTTATGGTAAAATTTAGTTTTAAAGGGAGGCAATGCTAATAAGAGTTGTGTAGAAACCTTTTATTCAAACTCCTGAAATTACTTGCAATTTACATTTACATTTTTTTTTTGTTTTATTATATGAAGGTTCAACAGCAGTAGTGCACACAGTTTGATATTTGTTTGTTTTCTTGGCGCAGCAGTATTATGTGTCTGGAGGATAGAGAAACGTATTTCTAAACAAGTCAGTCATGTCTGTCCGCACGAAAGAAAAGTATACAAAGTTGGTTTTTGTCGTACCCGCGTGTACGAGCGTCTACAAAGTTTACCATTTCTTTATTCTCTTTGGAAGATAGATGTAGGAACAGTGATGTGAGAGAGCGGTGTGGTGTGGAAGAAGATGTAGTGATTGAAGTAGATAAAAGTATGTTACGCTGATTTGATCGTGTGGAAAGGATTAATAAAAGTAGACTGACAAAAAAATTGGAAAATTTAAAGGTGCACATCTCATAGCGTTCATTCAACAGAAAAATTGTAAAAACAAAAAAAACAGTATTGCTTTAATTATAGTTTTAAATTTCGTGGCATTTCCGAGTTGAACTAGAGAATATAGCGCGTGCGCAGTAGCCTGTAACTATAAATCAGCTGACTGATAGCTTTCATCTGCGGCCTAAAGCTAAATTTTATTTATTCATAGATATAGAAAAGCATCTCAAACGTTTCGCGTTATGAGGCGTGCAATATACAACACACGATTCGATTTTAATTTCTTATTAATTTGAATTAAACAGCCGTTTTCAATACGAAATCGGAGCAAACAAGTCTAAAGTGAATAAAAAAAAATTATCTCGATATGTGGAGTATTTCGGATATTATTGTGACCACGGGATCCGCGCGTACAGACACATGGACGTCTATAGATTTTTTTAGCCAGTTTTTTTCTATATATAATGCGCAACAAATGTTTATTTATTATTATCGTTATATTTATTATTATAATTGTGTTAAAATTATAGTTTTTCTACATATCACTGCACTTATATTATAGTTTAACTGCGATATGCATATACATACATAGTGCTGTCTTGAACTTAGATTAGAGATAACAACGGATCTTTTACAATATTACTGATTCTATCATTGCAACTAACAATATTTTAACGTAATAATCAATTATATCGTTCATAAATGCTTTCATTCGCTTAATGCCGTGCAATTATCTCCATCTTCCATTAATAATTTTTCTACTCTCCTTATTAATTTTAACCAAAAAATATCTTAGACTTATTAATCAAAAACAATTGCAATATTCTGCATTAAAGCATTTCTTATAATACATACTACAAGAGCGTTGTAGGTTAATAGGTAAACTAGGGCGCAGACAAGTGTAGATTGTGCCCACGCAAATATCATCGTTATTACCAACATCTGCATGGATATTTTCATGTAAAAAAATCCATTTTGAAAAAATCCATTCCATCCAGTTAGATAAAGAAATACAGGACTTACCTAATCGTATAAGGTTCGAGTTCATCTAGCTTCAGTTTTTTATCTTTATTTTCCATAAACTCCTTAGAATTTGTTATATTAAAGATATAAACCAATTCGTCAACTGACGTGTCTTGATCCTTCCACATCGTAAAGCTTACACCATATTCCGACATTAAATCCTGTATGTTATAAATATTATGTCGTACTTTCACAATACTCAAAGAGTTATTTTTAATTCTATAAGCATTGGCATATTCATTACTCTCCAGTTTATTTATCAAATGGGCCCTTGTGTACACAGACAAATTCACATTTGCCTTTTCGTCATAAATATATATAATCAAAAGGAAATAGACAAATAAAATCGTTTGAGTGAACAATAAACTTGAGTATTATATATGTTTATGATCATTGTCGTACTAGTGTACAGAATAAAATATTCAGTTATTAAGCTAACTATAAATATGTTCTTTTGCACATCACTTGGAAACTGTCGAACCAATATTACGATGCTTCTGCCGCTACAATCCATGGACTACCACAGCACAAAAAATCTGACGTTTTACATGACTCTATAACATGCAGTGTGTGCGCCATTAGGTGCATTATGAGGTAAGCTGAAATCATATGAATTATTTTTACGTCCGTTGAGAGACCATGTATAAGCAAAGAGACGATTGCCCTTCAGTCTTCCTCGATCATACAGTGACTAAGAGGGCGAGCTGGCTTGTTTAATTTCTTAGGCCAATTCAAACTCACTGTTTTAAAAACTATTTGAACAAAGTAACTAATTTATTACGTAACGTTAAAAAAAAATGTTCCGTCTTTTCTATTTATTCATTTTAATTGTTTATACTAATTATTCTAACTTATCTCCTACATTCGTTTTTTCTATAAGCTAGGAATGCAACCTCTTAAATAAAATACGCAAAAATATATTTCATTTAAAAATTTTACCTCGTCTTTATCTTTGGAATAATATGGAGACGATAGAAACAACAATGGTAGTGAAAATTCAGACGCTAAAAATCTAAGTAACTCTACCCGAGATTCAAAAAAGGGCACGCAAAGATACAGTAACATTAAGTTCGCTTAGCTACTTCACATCCACTGACATTTCACAATGCTTTTAGATTTATACCTCACTTCAATCACTGTTGAAGTCACCACCAATAATGGTGTCGAAGGTGAGCCTGATGGAGGTGCACAAAATGCTGGATGAAGAGTCCACCCATGGAGCTACCTACCTCCACAGGTCAAAACATTATTATTCGTAAAAGAAGTAGCATCAAATTACTATTTCTTCTAAAGAATTGAATATTCTTTTCATTTCATATTCACTTTTTTAATTCTGTATAGACTCCTTGTGTAGGCTTTTAGCTAACAAGTATTGAATTTAATTTTTGTGTTTGATTTATGCAATCACCTAATGCTTATTGTCCCAATCACAATAACGGTTCATTGAGCAAGCTCCGTTTGGACCTTCGATCCTTCCCTCTGTTGTGTGTTATTTGACATGCAAACAGCAAATTTTTAATCCAATTCATATCTGCAAAATCGTTCAAGTTACCAATTTATTGTATGTCATTTATTTATTTCTAACTTGGAGAAATTGAAAATCATCAAAAAATTAATGATTACAACTTAAGCGTATAATGTTCTCTGAAAATATAAGTAATAAATTCAAAATGTCTCAAAGAGCATGATCACTCACATTTTCAATATATTCCGAGACAGATCTAGTTACTACACAAAATTACAAACTTATGTTTCATAAATAATAACAACATGAAAACACTAATTGGAAGTCTTTTGCATGATATTGTTAACATCCTCTTTGTTGAATCGAGCCACTATTGTACCAGCACGTCTGACCTCTCCACTTTATCTTTGATTAAAGATCTGATGTCGACTGTTGTGTTAACGTAGGGCTGAACTTACGTGATTTCGAAAAAGGGTTATCGATGTTTCTCAGGAAATACTCATTCTAAGATTGAAGTTTCTTTGACAAAGTTGTTCTAAAAATACAAAACTATAATTATGCAAAAGACACATGATCGTATCGGTACAGTATGTCATACTAACTTTTGTCGCATTTTACGTGGACAAGGAATATGTCCACATATTAACAATCCCATTTTGATCCTAATTCTGATCCTGATCTGAATTTCGAACGGACGAACGTGCTAATTATTTTTTTAAATCAAAATAACCTGTATCAAAACTATCAATGTTTTATCTGCTCATTTCTCTATTATTTTATGTTATCTTTCAAGTTTACTCAAACACATCGATCGACATACTATTTTTTCAAACTACTTGACCTTCAAAACGATGTAAAATCATTAAATCTATCTAATGTATATTGTCTCCAAAATCTGTCGCATTAAGAGTCACGAGGTTCCATAGGTTAATTTTTATAATTCTTCCAGAGATGACAGGAACAGATGAAGAAGAGTCTTACCCGTGACATAACGTAGTCCAGGGGTACAGATAGAGTGTACCTACAAGTAGCAAAGTCGTGATGTTCAGTGATACATAGCAGAAGAGACCTGCAATGAACCCATGAATAAAAGCTAATAGAAAATTTTCAACCATAAATCAATCAAATAAAAAGTAACACTATTATCCACACAAATAACAAAAGATTTTGGTTGGTGGACTTTTAAAACGAAATAACATTGGAAATATTTAATCTATAAATTTTATGCTTAAAATATTTTGAAACATGCATAAATATATAATTTTAAATATTTCATTTAAATTCTATTTTCTATATATCATACTTAATTTGTGTTAAATATTAATATTAGTAATGATGAAACATATATACATATATTTTAATTAATAAAGAATCCGTAAAACTAAAAAAATTATACAAAGATTATTGAAGTTTTTTGTGATGTAGAGATATTTCATTATTCAATTCAAAACCGAGTAAAAAAATCTTACTTTAAAAAAAAAAAACTAACAAATATGGTACGTAATATAAATAATTTGGCTTCGATTTTTTATACCAATCAAATAAACACTTTGAATGTCTTACCACATGAAAGAGATTTTCTCGTTGGTGGTGGCATTTTGGTGAACGCACCGGAAAGAATGAGCTAATTCGATATCTGCATTTAGTGAACTCAATATTGAAACTAATAATGTGATAGATCAGTTCGTTTAAATACTACATTTAGGGTTTCATAGTCAGCTAAAAAGCCTAATAATGTAGTAACGCCATTTTTAATATGTGTATTACAAATTAAATTTATATTTCGCAAAAATTTTTATACCAAGAGTGGAACTCATTGCAATGCATAAATGAACATACTTAAATTTGCATGTGGTTCTTAAATAATTACATTGTAAGTAACATTAAGACATAAATTGAAACCTTAAAGAGAGGAGAAGATAAATTTAAAAGTCGATAATTAGTGGCTGCTGATAGCTCAGTTGGTAAGTGTGTTACATTTGAATCACAGGTGTTCGATCCTGATCACAGGTGAAATGACTGTACAGGCATGCCTCAAGTAACACAAGCCACCAGTACCGGACGTATCACGTCGATGTCAATGGTCATCAGCGGACTGCATCAGGCCAATGAGGGAGGCTGAAGGTCTCAACCTAAAATAAAAGATGTGGAGGAGGTACATCTCAGCTGTGGGATGATTAAAAAGCCAGATACAAAGAGAAACAAGGTTTAAAAAGATAATCACCGACTGGTGTTAGATTAACCCGCGTTAAACCTTAAACAGCCCATTCTCAATGAAATGGAAGTTGCTTAATTTCTACTGCTAATGGGTTCGTTTATCCCGTAGCGAAGAATCTAACCAAATTCTTTCTAGTACAAACACAACCGTATAAGCTGATACAGCCTCTGCATGGGAGCTGATAAAAATGATCATTGTTGTACAGAAATTAATGTACCTAATTTTAAACATTGAACTGGGTTCACTTCCCACTTTATTTATTCTTGGAGTTTCATCTGAGATGAAACTTCGGCAGTAGGCAGTACAGGCAGGTGTATCTTAGCAAAAATATTGCGGGCTAAGTTTATCTCAGGACATTCGCTATGCTATGCACTTCCTAACCGGCGTCTGCGCATCCAGATATCAGACATCCACTTTTGCGGGTGTGAAAAAAAGAATCGTAGAATTACCATGGACACGTGTCACCAATTATAACTGGGACAACAGACTTTACAAATCACTTCTCTAAACAAAATATCGTATTTTACCCGTTGCTTAGGAGGATCCCACGATAAAAACTTATGTTAGACAGGAGAAGATGTAATATTTCCTTGAAAGAAATTCGGTACTTACAAAGTCCTGTCCTGACGCTTTTCTAATCAGAAAGAGAATACCCACAAAATGGGGTATTTGAATCTTTGATATGATACAAATGACACATCAATCTAATGAAGGATTGAATGACATTGACAATCAGATATTCAAACAGACATTTCTTTTGTTTTATGATACATCAACTGAATGAAGTCATTAATGCAAGAATACTGCTTTAATCAGAAAGAATTATGGAACCATCAGAATAACACAACGACATCTCATTTAGAAACTTTTCAAATTACTATTTTATGATGAATTCAAATTTAAGAACACCGATGTTTATTTTGAGGAGTTACAGAGCTTAGTTATTTTAATCGTATTGCGTAGAATAGCAAAAATAGCATTTAGCTTTACTGACTTCATTTAATTCACATATACTTGAGGTTGCTTTGAAGTCCCCGGCCTTCAACGGTTCATCTAAACATTGGAAATGATGTAAACACAGATTTTACTGCTTTCTTTGGGTGCACAATTTTATGGCTGTGAATGTCGTAAAAAAACTCCTTTAAATCTTTCTATTTGAATGACAACCTCATGAAACTCACCATTTCTTTAAATGTTAAAAACGCAGACAATTTTGCTTCGTTAGCTTTATAATATCCCAAAATCTAAACCGTTTTATGACTCAATGCCCCTCTATCACCTGGCTTCTTTCGCTAAGCCTGCTCCATATCATATTCCTTTCCAAGAAGACGACAATGCTCTAGTCACCCCTTTAGATTTGCGAGTGTCTATTGTTGGCAGTGACCACCTACTCTCGTGGCTCAAGATCTCATTTGCGCCTCGAAAATGCTATAAAAATATAATATCTATGCCGGATTGCAGACAAACGGAAATTCGGTATCGGATTTTATAACACATATAAATAATTTGTACAGATCTTCATAAGTTGATGACGTAAAATGACGCCATTTAACTCACGTCCACTGTTCTAGAAGCGTTATGTATCTGCTCTAGAGCATTTAGTAGTCCATAACAGACTTGCATTCTTTACAGAATTTAATAATGCAGAGGAAGATCAACAAATCGTCATCAGCTACACGACCAAAATGAATATTAGAAATGCACTTGACTCTTTTTATAATTAGATAGTTTTAAATCGTTATGGTTTTCCGTAATGGTAAATTTTTAATTATCATTCTGATAAGACAGTTTTTAGAGATCCCATTAATTATTGTAAGGTTTAATTAGGAAAGTTATCCTAAATTATAAATTCTATATTAGGTTGGGGAAAAAAGTTACTTCGTATTTTATAAATACGGTATACGTGCTACTTGTATCTATTTAGTTTTGATACCATTGAATAGATGATATTAAATAAAAAAAGAAAATAAAAAAATAAATAAAATAAACCTTTTCAAATACAAGCATTTTAATAAAACGTACTAAAAAGTTAAAAATTACATCTAATAATTAGTGAAGAATTTTTTAAGACTCAAGTATTGATTTATTACATGTAATACAGAACGAAGTCATCACCATATTGTGATACTTTTATATTGCTTAATTTTTGATGAGTTTATTGATTCAACAATACTGAAAAGTAAAGGCGATAAAAGATCACCTTGCGCTAAACCTTTACAGATGTGTCTAGACAGTGTCTTTGATAATGTCTAGGCACACCTGTAAAGTAGTATCAATAATGGCTGGTGTACTAATAATGAGCTGCCTGTTTTTTAGATAGTTTCAAGTGTGTAAACATATACTTTACCCGCACCGATTTTATCTACAGCTACACTGGCAACTAAACATGCTCAAACGCGCTAGGGTTTGTAACGCAAAACTCAGCAATGCAAAAATGTAATCAAAGCAAATCTGTGTTTATAAGTATGATAAAGTGAACACACAATTCTCTAATTTAATGTTATTAAATATGTAACATGATAAAATTTTTAAATCACTAGACAAAATATAACGGTTTTTTTTGTTCTCATCTGTGTTCTATAAAAAAAAAAACTTAAATTTAAATAAAAAAACACCGCACAGGTATAAATAAATTCACTCGCAAAAACATGTTTTGGGAACGAATTTATTGGAGAGACAGACGGACAAAGTAGTGATTTTATAATAGTTTTTTGTTAGAGTCTAAAATTAATCAGTATAAAATTTTTCAATAACAAATTATCAAATTTTCCCAGATAAAGCATAAACAAAGATAGGGAAAATATATACAGAAAATTATTGCACAGTTTTATTTTTACTTTTTATAACTTTTTATAAGTGATTGATGAAGTCATTGTTTGCTAATATTAATAAGAATTTGTCAAAGACGAATTCATGCAATCAAATGCGCAACTACAACTGTGTGATGTAACAAAAGTTAGAACACAAAAATATAGAAAATATTAATGCAGCACACAACGCAAGGGCACAAGCGCCACTGATGGTACCTTTGTACTCTCGTACGAGTAACGTGTCGCTAGCGGCCATTTTGTATGCAGATATTGTACTTCTCTGTATTCCGCTAATATCACACAGGAGCGGTGTTAGCCGTGACGTGTGCTTCGGACCATTGTGTCCATGGCGAGAATAACCTCGCTTTAGCACAACACCCTCTCGCTTGTGTCCCTCGTCCCGCACCGCATTCACGATCGACACGAGATTGGACCTTGAGTGTCTCGTCGCTGCGGTCACATATGATTTGTAACCGTCTTGATGAGTTTGTCACAAGTTTTGTGTTGGGGTGGTCCGGAGCACACAATCACCTACCGTGTAAGTCGCCTCGCGGCCAGTTTCATGAGAGTGGCCATTACCAATTTTCTTTTATGTTGTTCAGCAACATTAACTGATTAATTCCTTGCAATCATGGTGGCCAATGTAATACATTTTGAACACAGGGCTAAATTTTACCAAACGGCATTCTAATACTAATAATGAAATAAACTCCAACGTATTTCTCAGGAAGGTGAGCAGAGATATAGATTTCCATACGGTACGATCTTTGCACATTTCTCTTGCTTCACCGAGATCCATCAATCCTTTTATGCAAGTGCATCGATTTCGGGTTCTTGAAATTTGGTCATTATTAATAGGCCACCAACTTGGTGTACATAGGTTAATCTAGGGCGATCCCTGACAAGCTCTCTATCGCATACATTAGCTCTCTATATTTGTTTTGACGGTATAGTTTACTTTATAATTTCTAGATGACCAAACCACCGCAACATACATTACTTACAGACATTAGTATTCCTACATCTACCTTTCAAAGACATTCCACACATATTACGCATTAATTCCATTTTCATTTATCTTTTATCATACCCAACTTTCACTACCGTAATTAAGCGTAGAGATCTGGACTCAATTCTGAACAGCCAAACTCGATTATCTTGAGATACCTTTACTACCCATAATGGCTCGCAAGGCCCTATTCACCTTACTTCCCGCATTCACTATCTCTTCAATATCTATATCAAGTTCACCATCCTCTGCAAACATACTGTCCAAATATACAAGCTCTTTCACTTGTTCTACTCTCTTATCTTCTGTTTATGTATATAAATTGTATTCATTGTGCTTTCGTTTATTTTAAACACAAACATAATCTTATTCTTACTGACATTTACTTTTTCTTCTTTTCTTAACAAAACCATTCAGTTTAGTTACCATCCTCTGCAACTCGCACGCCGACGCATTATTTGTATTACTTGGCGGTAGGCGTACAAAAGACATTTGACAGACATCTCATTTAATCTACTCTCATTGTCTTTTACATTATGTAGACAGCCATCCACGAATAGATTAAACAGCCACGATGAAGCTACAAATTCCTGTCTGATACCTCTGCGGATGTCAAACCAGTCAGTGTATGCTTCATTTGTTCTGACGGTGAAACTTCTGTATAAACATTTCTTTGCCTGTATCAATCCACTACTCACCTGTATGGATAGTGTTGTCCATAGATCGTTTCTTTTCAATCTATCATACGATTTCTTCAGATCTACGAAAATACAGTAGACCAGAAATTTTCTCCTAACGTGTCGCAGAGAAAAACTTGGTCCATACACCCCATCCTTTTTTAGAAATCCCGCTTGTGAATCCAACTTCATTTACAACCTATTTAATAATAATTCTTGCAATAAATTTTCCAACGAAGGCTTATAAGGCGGTAATTTGTGCAAACTTGACATGAGCTTTTCTATTTGTCAGGCAAACGACTTTGCATGAGTTTGAGGTACCCTACAGCTTTTCCAGCATTTACTGAGTAGTTGGTACAGCAAGCTTGCCACTATACCCCCCCACAGCCCCTCAGCATATCTGACGAAAACTTATAATATCTGGCAGCTTTTTGAACTTTCTTACGTGTTAATGATTTCATCAATTCATTAATTTAATTTTCATTTTCAACATCATTCATATATACATTTGCAGTAACATTATCATAAACTACCATATTCTCATGCGCATGAACACTTTCAAAATAATTCTTCCAGAGATCTTTCTATATAGTATTAATTTTAGGAATTTTTCTTTGAACAACTTACGTAATGTTTATTTCTCTTGTCTTTGCAACCATTTCTTTACATTTTCATTTTTAATTTTACTCTTCATTGCTTTGCGTAGTTTCTCTACACTACTATAATCCAGCTGGATTTAACATGTCATAGTAAATTCTATTTAATTCGAGCAAGGGGTACTTTTTTCCCAAAAAAAAATCTTTTTTATTTTATTACTAGTTTTGAGGAAGTAATAATACTTTCCCGTAAATATTTTTAAATATAGTCTATCGATATAGTTCAGTGCGTGCTAGTGAATATTTCATGTATACCCAATGCCCCCAGGGGCCGTGAGGTGCAGTCAGGCCACCCGTACAGGCTGCTCACGCCGCCGGGAGGCGTGCACCGCGCCGACGCCGCGCCGGCCACGCTGCGCCGCTCGCTGCTGACCAAATCCCAGGTTAATTACACCATCTGTACAACTGACCACATTACGTATTCTGCCGATCAGTAAAGGTTCTTCGCAAGCGATATCGATGTGTAGTCAATGTAGAAGTCATATGGTCGATAATTGGCATTACCGATTCCCAGAAAGCGATATCGACTCAACTTCTGTTTCACAACTATATCGCTCTGCTTGGTGTTACCATTACATAGCTACCAAATTTTTTAATCTTTAAAATTCACCTCCTCGTATTTTTATATCAATGTTTTGGCGCTATGTATTTATAAGGGGTACAACAGGAAAATTGTTAGTAACAAGGTGTGATGAATGAAATGGATATTAGAATTAGGCCCTACAAATCGTTAAGGGGGAAAGAGGGTGCATACCTATAAAGAGCTAAAGGAGAAAAAGTAAAACAGTGAGTAACTAAAGCTAAAAGAAAATCACAATAGAAATGTAGAGCTTGTTTTTTGCTTTTCACTTATATTTTTACTTTGCAGTCGGGTTTTTTGTTTACATAAAAATTATTTAATATTTTCTTAAATGTATGTTCGTTCAGTACCAACATACTTTTACATATCCATTTGATACCGATGAATCCATAGGCCCCTAGATTGTATGGTTTGCCAAAAGTATACAAAGAGGATGAGCTGGTTCGTCCGGTGGTATGGTATGTGCAGGCGCCAATATATAAAATAACTAAATACATAAATAATATAATAAAAAGAAAAAATCATTTAACCCAAAATATAGTTCGGTTAATAGTTTGGACCTGGCAAATAAAATTAAAGATATTGTCCTTCTAAACAAGAGCAAATTAATCTCATTCGACGTAAATAGTTTATTTACTAATGTTCCTTTTAGAGAATGCTTAACAATTATAAAATATAAGTTAGAAAAATAAAAAATACATCCAGGTGAGAAGGACGATATCTTAAAATTAACAGGATTGTGCATGACTCAAAATTATTTCCATTGTAATAATGAATTTTATATAGAATAGAGAGTCTAGCTATGGGTTCGACTTTAAGCCCATTAATGTCCGAAACTTTCATGGATGAATCCGAAAATAAGCACATAATAAACAATGATAATATCCTGTATTATTTGAGATATGTGAAAGATATTATTATTTGTTGGCTGGGTAATTCAATAGAATTAGAGGTGTTTCAAAATTATATTAATAGTATACACCCCAAAATCCAATTTAAACTAGAAGAAGAAACAAACAATTCTATATTTTTTTTAGCTTTGACCTTAACTAGAAAAAATGGTAGACATGAATAGACATTTACACGGATACTCTAATACCCATTTCTTCTTGTCATCCACGGCGATACAAATTGGCGGCTTGTAAATCTATGATACATCGGTTATTCACCATACCCCTTAACAATCAGAATTTCTCAATGGAATTAAATACTATTTACAGTATAGCATTGGCAAACGAATACAGAGAAATTTTTATTAATGGACTCATTAATAAAAAGCAAAAGAGTATATAAAGAACAATATCTATCTAACACGATCAAAAGACCAAAAGTAATGTATAGCTAGTTTTACATCTTTTGGTACAATTTCGGAGAAAACTTCAAGATACATAATATTTATAGAGCCATTTAAAACAAACAACAGTTTGAAAACTTTATGTAAAAATAAAGATGTATTGCACAATAATAAAAAAATTGGAATTTGTAAATTAACTTGAGATGACTGTAAATCGCCATATATAGGACAAACTGGACGTTGTTTTGAAAAAAGATACAAAGAACATATTTCGGCCTTTAAAAATAATAATCAGACAGATCCCATTTTGCTAAAAATCCAATAGAAGCCGGTCATAAGCTTAATAGCGATCACAATTTCGATGTTTTGCATGTGTGTGAGAAGGGGTTACGTTTAAATGTTTTGGAATCCTTCGAAATTTTAAAATATAAAGATAATAATAATATGCTCAATGATAAAATTAATATTTATAAATCGCCATTATTGGACGCTTGCCTGTAACTATTTGGGTAATGGTTGGTGATAGTTAGTCTGTGACATTTGACAGGCATGTTTATTGGTGGTGGTCTGTGACTGCTGTTAAGGATGCTTTCGTCGCTCTTTGACCATTGCATGACAGCGGTTCATTTAACGAGGTAGTGTCAGTTGTTTTAACACTCCTTACACCATGGTGGATGTGACTGTCGGCAATTTCCTGAGGATGTACCTGGTTGGCATGAAACGTACGTAGAACAAACAATATAACGATTAGCGAACTAAGATAATTATAAAAATGCATAACACTTGCTTAGGAGTTCGATATCTGTCAATCCTCTTGAATCATTTGGATAGAGATTCGTAATGGAGGGGCAGATTCGAGGATCAGCGGTGGATTGCATGCTACATGTTAATGCACGTTGCAGGCAAGCGTCTACTATGTATTACCGCGAATTAACATCTCACACAATACAATGTGAATTTACATTTTTATTTCAGAGTTACATGAAAATAGTATTTTATTATATATTTATAATATATTATTTTGATGTTGGAATTAAATTATGCCTTTAAAAAAAAATGTCAATTATATGTCAATTTTGTAAGGTGATTTGGAAGTGATTTTATTTTTACTTATTTCAATATGTTTTTGTTGTTACTTAAACGATCAATCGCAGGTGAAAGTTACTAAATAATTAGCTATATCTGCTTATTCCATTTGTAAAAATATTTATGGCTTCGGATTTAGAGAAAATCCAAGTCGCGATAGTATTTTTTTTATTAGTCGGTTCAATGGTGAATATTAATTCAATCACGTAGTGAATTTTAATCAATCAATCACAATTACTACAACGACATACCATGGTAGTTTACAATATGTTTGCAACCACCAAATCGCTATGCATATAATAGATAAGAGAAATAATAATGCGATCATATTTAGAAGAATCCATTGGATGTGGCGTTTAAAACCATTTTAGAAATTTAAAAGTTCAAACAAATTATTATCTCGTTGAAATTCCAAGTAAAAATAATAAATTGGGTAGAAAACGTTGCAGTGTTTGTTGTTCGATTTTATGAGCAAGATCGCGCCAAACAGGCTGCATATGCATAGAACTGAACGAGTCGATACGTTATGATGTATCTGTCTTATAAAGCGTTTTTCCGTAAATGCTTCATTAAATACTTCAATGTGG
Organism: Eumeta japonica; assembly: GCA_005406025.1. Classification (NCBI taxonomy): domain Eukaryota; kingdom Metazoa; phylum Arthropoda; class Insecta; order Lepidoptera; family Psychidae; genus Eumeta; species Eumeta japonica. The sequence continues at coordinate 241,553 of BGZK01000714.1, forward strand.
TACATGCATGGTTTTGTTCCTAGGTAATACATATGTTAAATTGTAAAATGCGCGTGGTACTTCGTGTAGTAATAAAATTTTGTTATGGAAATGAATTGTCTTTGATTGTATAAATCATGATTATTTACCCTATTTTTCATAACAAAGAAAATCTGTAGCAACAGATAAAAAAATAACTTTAATTTTGTATTTTTTTTTTGTAAAGTTATGTCCCATCCCCTCTTTACATCCCAAACAATGTTTCTAAATCATTGTTCACAAGTTATATAAGGCCAGAAAAACGTTTTGCAGGTGGTGACATTATCTTATTGCTGTAGATATTTTGGAAATAGTGATCAAAAAACTGCGACAAGTAGTTAAGCAGTTTTGACAGTCCTCTACTGATGTTAAGCTAATACTACCTAAAGAATTCTGAAGAGACCGAAACAAGTGAAAATTTGAGGGTGTAAGGTCAGGGCTGTAGGGTGGATGGATTAGCACTTCCCATTCAAATCCCCTCAATATTTGCTGAATGGCGGAACATGTGTGTGGTTTGACATTATCATAGGAAAAAACGACACCCTTTTGTTGATCAATTCCGGCCATTTTTTCTCTATTTCTTGCTTGAATCTCATCGGCTGTTGGTGCTGCTAACAGCTGATGAGACGCATTAATGGTTTTGCAAGGCGGTAAAAGCTCACAATTAATAATCCCCTCATACACATAACGTCAACTTATTACGAGTTTCGCTATAGTCTGTAGAGTTTGTTTGCTTTTTGACCATGATGTTTTTCGTATGTTCTTGTCTCAGGTAATCCATTTTTCATCATCAGTGATCAATCTCTTCAAAAACGATTCGGTTTCATTACGTTTCGATAGAGAATATAAAATAAGTACACGATTCATTAGATTTCTTTCAGTGAGCTCGTGTGGTACACAAATATCAAGCTTTTTTGTAAATTCATCTTTTTTTTTAATAGCTTATAGTTTTGTGGTCAATCTTCATCTCTTCAGCTATTTTGTAAGAACAAATAAGTAGGTTTTGCTCTATTTTTTCGAAAATGGCATTAATTTTGTCGGTAACAGGTCGACCAGAGCGAGGTTCATCTTTGACATGAAAATTACCAGATTAAAACGCTTGTACCAGTTTTGTGCTACTCTTATTGACACTGCATTAGGTCAAAAATTTAATTTTTGTGCATGTGTCGTTTTCCGTGATAAAGCTTCTAAGTAACTTTCACATTTTCTTCTTACAAAAACAATTAATTTACTAAGTTTTTACTTTTTATTTTTATAAAATGTCATGAATTTAATAGTTTACAAACTAGCCAGATACAAACAGTACAACTAAAGAGATCTAAATGCATTTTTTTACTAATAAAATACTAAAAACTTTTCGCCCGACCAACGCAATAGACAAATTGCCTCTCATTTTAAAATCGGTTATTATTTTTACCAAATTTTTGATGAAAGAAAATCATATAATTTGTTTTGTTATTCTTTTACTAAACCATTACTCCGCTACACGCCCCACTCAATATCTTTCTCCTTGTTTATACATCTAAATTACACAAACGTACCAAGTTGAATTGAATTTGAATTGCTGGCGATTGACGAACGCAGTAATGATCACGACAGTTTTAAATTTCTGTCATATACAACTCATTAGACAGTGAAAGGGCCTGTTGCGAGATACATATTTTTATTGGCCCCAATATTTATATCCCAAATAAAAATGGCAAAAGCATTTTAAATAGCAAACTGGAAGGAAAATTATAGATCACAAAAATCAATAATGTTACGAATACAAAATATATCAGAAAAGAAACAAAAGATTTGAAAAATGTAAGAAGATAGAACACACTACTTAATTGATATTAAAAACAACTAAAACGGGGGTCGAATTCCTGTATCTAGAATATCGTATTAAAAGAGCGTAATGACGGAAAATTTTCAATTATATTAAATTAAAATTATATAGTATTAATAGCTGTAAATTAAATATATATATAAGTAGTGGACAAATTATAAGATGTAAAAGAGTTGAATTAATTTTGCAGGAACAATCAGAAAATAATAAAAAAAGTTTATTCATGTCCATTACATTATCTGAACAAGTTTGTAATGAGATTTACACAAGCATTTTTTTCAAATACAAATTTATTATTAAAAAAATATGTATACAAAATTCCGCAGTACCTTTCGTATTGCGGAACGTATACGAAATACAAACTTAGTCTAAAATTAAAACAAAAAAGCTTAATGTAGGACATCTCTGTGATACCCTCACAGATTACCTAAATCATAAGTCTTCAAATTTCTACCGGAAACGCATAGCAGTTATGAAGATAATATTTGTTCTTTAATTTCACCCAAAGGCTAACGCTACAGTTTATAGCACGGAATTCGGTCCACGAGAGTAGATGTCACACTTGGCTGACTTTTATTCACGTAAATCAATTTTCAGTTTTAAATATCGCTCTTAATTTACAGACTTTGCTTTCTATGAATGAACTCCACATTTGCCTGTCGGCGGCATTGCCCCACAGCCAGTAAGCAGTCGACAGGAAACAGGTCACGTAAGAAACGGCGGTTAACACAAAGTTTACAAAGACCTGAAATGACATTTGAGAATAGATGGAGCTTTCTTGATGCGTCTGAACTTTTAATATAATGGGTCGCATTTCGTCCACCAGACTCTGCAACGCCATCACGATGAACAACACCGCGAACACAGCGACGGTTCTAATGGCTTTGTTATTTCTCCTGTTTGTGTTGTTGTAGGTCTTAAGAACGCAATACACGACTTTGCAGTACAACACGGAGTTGGCGAAAATGAGAGGCCATTTCATGGTAATCGAGTACCAAAGACCAAACTCCGGCCATGGTAAAACTGCTGGCATAATAGTTGCTATCGTCATCGACATCGTCGTTATACAGAGTACTAGCGGCACAAACGTCGTCCACACAAATAGGGCCTGCTTCAACATCTTGTGCTCTTCTTCCACACATATCACGACAACGAAGCTGTTGTGTAAATGCTTGGTAAAGATCAGAGTCAACATCGAAGCGGCCATCTGCACCGTCGACATCATGATGCGCATCAGCAATATATATACATTGATATAATCGTGAAAGTAGAAGTTGTCGTCAAATCCTAACATAAAGATGCAGAATAAGTTGCTGAGGCATCTTGTTAAAGCGAAGTGGACGAAGAGCTGGTTCTGGTACTTCTTCCTCCACTGTGGGAACATACACGTTGCTAGCAAAAGGAGCAAGACGCCCCCTACTGTGAATCCGATTCCGATAAATTCAAAGTAAGGTAATAGAGCAATAGTTGAATCATAATTGTCAACGTCATCCATCGTTTTCTTATGAAAGGATTCTACACTCACTAATCTCCGTCTTTCACTCTTAAAGGAAAATATTCACGTATTAGAGTATATAATGGGTTTCTGTTTAACGACTGTAGTAAATGAAACATTACTTTATATAACTTCCCTATTAATCTGATGATGAGAGTTGTACATTTTATATTTTTTTTATCGTATTAGTTCATTAGTGGTAATTAAAATTTACTGTAAACGCTTATCATATTAAAACAACGATAAAAATTAACATAAATTACAATAAAATAATACTTGCCAAATTGCTGTCAAAAGCTTGTTTTGTATTAGACGTTCAGGCGTATTTGTAATTACTTTTTAACGGGTGTCACCGAACTTTGTGACAAGTAGCGACAGATTTTGAGAAAGTTTTTGCTGAAACGTCGACTGTGCAATTTTAATTTGCTTAAAATCTTAGAATCGGGTCACAAGTTAGACATATCCGAAATACTTCGTCAGGATAAATAACGACGTTACTACTACATTTAATTAAACGATCAATATTTATAAAGTTTCGGAATACTAGTTATTAATATTTTAATGTCATCGTCTAAGATTTAAATCGAATAAAAATTGTTTGATGATGTTAATAATAATTATACATTCTTTAACTTATGTCCAGCAGTGGTAACGTTGTACGTGATGTACAGTTTATATCTTGAACTATGCTATTTATATTGTAGTCTATTGCACATTTAGAGTATAGATGGTAGGTAGATCTGCACTTATAAATCAGTCTAAAGCTACCTTCCACCTTTTATTGATGTACATTAAACTGGTGATGACGAATATTTAATACTTACCTTTTTTTATTTTAAAGTTAATTACACTTGTTTGCAAAGGCCAAACACAAAGTGTAAACAAAGGACAATTTGCAAAACAAGCTAGAAATATATATATATGTATATAAAGATGCAAAACTGAGAGCTAAAATATGTATGAAAATCAGAAAATATTTAATAAGAGAATGCTATAACAAGAGAGAGACAATGGTGGATGTTTACTAAATTACGAAAATTATGTGAAAGATCTCTGGAAGAATTATTTTGAAAGTGTTCATGCGCATGAGAATATGGTAGTTTATGATAATGTTACTGCAAATGTGTATATGAATGATGTTGGAAATGAAAATTAAATTAATGAATTGATGAAATCATTAACACGTAAGAAAGTTCAAAAAGCTACCGGATATTATAAGTTTTTTGTCAGAGATGCTGAGGGGCGGTGGGGGGTATAGTGGCAAGCTTGCCGTACCAGCTACTCAGTAAATGCTGGAAAAGCTGTAGGGTACTTCAAACTGGTGCAAAGTCGTTTGTCTGACAAATAGAAAAGCTCATGTCAAGTTTGCACAAATTACCGCCTTATAAGCCTTCGTTGGAAAATTTATTGCAAGAATTATTATTAAATAGGTTGTAAATGAAGTTGGATTCACAAGCGGGATTTCTAAAAAAGGATGGGGTGTATGGACCAAGATTTTCTCTGCGACACGTTAGGAGAAAATTTCTGGTCTACTGTATTTTCGTAGATCTGAAGAAATCGTATGATAGATTGAAAAGAAACGATCTATGGACAACACTATCCATACATGGTGTGAGTAGTGGATTGATACAGGCAAAGAAATGTTTATACAGAAGTTTCACCGTCAGAACAAATGAAGCATACACTGACTGGTTTGACATCCGCAGAGGTATCAGACAGGAATTTGTAGCTTCATCGTGGCTGTTTAATCTATTCGTGAATGGCTGTCTACATAATGTAAAAAGACAATGAGAGTAGATTAAATGAGATGTCTGTCAAATGTCTCTTGTACGCCGACCGCCAAGTAATACAAATAATGCGTCGGCGTGCGAGTTGCAGAGGATGGTAACTAAACTGAATGGTTTTGTTAAGAAAAGAAGAAAAAAATAAATGTCAGTAAGAATAAGATTATGGTGTTTAAAATAAAAGAAAGCACAATGAATACAATGTATATACATAAACAGAAGATAAGAGAGTAGAACAAGTGAAAGAGCTTGTATATTTGGACAGTATGTTTGCAGAGGATGGTGAACTTGATATAGATATTGAAGAGATAGTGATGCGGAAGTAAGGTGAATAGGGCCTGAGCATATGGCGGTAAAAAGGTATCTCAAGATAATCGAGTTTGGCTGTTCAGAATTGAGTCCAGATCTACGCAATTACGGTAGTGAAAGTTGGGTATGATAAAAGATAAATGAAAATGGATTAATGCGTATATGTGTGGAATGTCTTTGAAAGGTAGATGTAGGAATACTAATGTCTGTAAGTAATGTATGTTGCGGTGGTTTGGTCATCTAGAAATTATAAAGTAAACTATACCAAAACAAATAGATGCTAATGTATGCGATAGAGCTTGTCAGGGATCGCCCTAGATTAACCTATGTACACCAAGTTGGTGGCCTATTAATAATGACCAAATTTCAAGAACCCGAAATCGATGCACTTGCATAAAAGGATTGATGGATCTCGGTGAAGCAAGAGAAATGTGCAAAGATTGTACCGTATTAAAATCTATATCTCTGCTCACCTTTTTGAGAAATACGTTGGAGTTTCTTTCATTATTATTATTAGAATGCCGTTTGGTAAAATTTAGCCCTGTGTTCAAAATGTATTACATTGGCCACCATGATTGCAAGGAATTAATCAGTTAATGTTGCTGAACAACATAAAAGAAAATTGGCAATGGCCACTCTCATGAACCTAGCCGCGAGGCGACTTACACGATAGGTAATTGTGTGCTCCGGACCACCCCCAACACAAAACTTGTGACAAACTCATCAAGACGGTTACAGATCATATGTGACCGCAGCGACGAGACACTCAAGGTCTAATCTCGTGTCGATCGTGAATGCGGTGCGGGACGAGGGACACAAGCGAGAGGGTGTTGTGCTAAAGCGAGGTTATTCTCGCCATGGACACAATGGGCCGAAGCACACGTCACGGCTACCACCGCTCCTGTGTGATATTAGCGGAATACAGAGAAGTACAATATCTGCATACAAAATGGCCGCTAGCGACACGTTACTCGTACGAGAGTACAAAGGTACCATCAGTGGCGCTTGTGCCCTTGCGTTGTGCGCTGCATTAATATTTTCTATATTTTTGTGTTCTAACTTTTGTTTCATCACACAGTTGTAGTTGCGCATTTGATTGCATGAATTCGTCTTTGACAAATTCTTATTAATATTAGCAAACAATGACTTCATCAATCACTTATAAAAAGTTATAAAAAGTAAAAATAAAACTTTGCAATAATTTTCTGTATATATTTTCCCTATCTTTGTTTATGCTTTATCTGGGAAAATTTGATAATTTGTTATTGAAAAATTTTATACTGATTAATTTTTAGGACTCTACACCTAAAAATACTATTTATAAAATCACTACTTTGTCCGTCTGTCTCTCCAATAAATTCGTTCCCAAAACATGTTTTTAAGAGTGAATTATTTATACCTGTGCGGTGTTTTTTTATTTAAATTTAAGTTTTTTTTGATAGAACAGAGATGAGAACAAAAAAAACCGTTATATTTTGTCTAGTGATTTAATAATTTTATCATGTGTACATATTTAATAACATTAAATTAGAGAATTGTGTGAATAAAGTGAATTTATCATACTTATAAACACAGATTTGCTTTGATTACATTTTTGCATTGCTGAGTTTTGCGTTAACAAACCCTAGCGCGTTTGCGCATGTTTAGTTGCCAGTGTAGTGCTAGCTCTAGATAAAATCGGTGCGGGTAAGAGTATATGTTTATACACTTGAAACTATCCAAAAAACAGGCATCTCATTATTAGTACACCAGCCATTATTGATACAACTTTACAGGTATGCCTAGACATTATCAAAGACACTGCCTAGACACATCTGTAAAGGTTTAGCGCAAGGTGATCTTTTATCGCCTTTACTTTTCAGTATTGTTGAATCAATAAATTCATCAAAAATTAAGCAATATAAAAGTATCACAATATGGTGATGACTTCGTTCTGTATTACATGTAATAAAATCAATACTTGAGTCTTAAAAAATTATTCACTATTTATTAGATGTAATTTTTAACTTGTTAGTACTTTTTATTAAAAAGTAATAGCTTGTATTTGAAAAGGTTTATTTTATTTAATTTTGTTATTTTTTTTTTAAAATCATCTATTCAATGGTACCAAAACTAAATAGATACAAGTAGCACATATACCGTATTTATAAAATACGAAATAACTTTTTTCCCCAACCTAATATAGAATTTATAATTTAGGATAACCTTCCTAATTAAACCTTACAATAATTAATGGGATCTCTAAAAACTGTCTTATCAGAAAGTTAATTAAAAATTTACCATTACGGAAAACCATAACGATTTAAAACTATCTAATTATAAAAAGAGTCAAGTGCATTTCTAATATTCATTTTGGTCGTGTAGCTGATGACGATTTGTTGATCTTCCTCTGCATTATTTAGAATTCTGGGAGTAAAGAATGCAAGTCTGTTATGGACTACTAAATGCTCTAGAGCAGATACATAACGCTTCTAGAACAGTGGACGTGAGTTAAATGGCGTCATTTTACGTCATCAACTTATGAAGATCTGTACAAATTATTTATATGTGTTATAAAATCATTTTCCGTTTGTCTGCAATCCGGCATAGATATTACATTTCATTTTCAGGGCAAATGAGATCTTGACCACGAGTAGGTGGTCACTGCAATAGACTCTGAGCTCTAAGGGGTGACTAGAGCAATGTCTAATGTCAATGTCAATTCTTGGAAAGGAATATGATATGGAGCAGGCTTCGCGAAAGAAGCCGGGTAATGGAGGGGCATTGAGTCATAAAACGGTTTAGATTTTGGGATATTATAAAGCTAACGAAGCAAAATTGTCTGCGTTTTTACCATTTAAAGAAATGGTGAGTTTCATGAGGTTGTCATTCAAATAGAAAGATTTAAAGTGTTTTACGACATTCACAGCCATAAAAATTGTGCAGCCAAAGAAAGCAGCAAAATGTGCGTTTACTTTATTTCCTGTACGTTTAGATGAACCGTTAGGCGTGGGGACTTCAAATGAAAGAGACAGCAACCTTAAGTATATGTGAATTAAATGAAGTCAGTAAAGCTAAATGCTATTTTTGCTATTCTACGCAATACGATTAAAATAACTAAGAGCTCTCTAACTCCTCAAAATAAACATCGGTGTTCTTAAATTTGAATATCCATCATAAAATAGTAATTTGAAAAAGTTTCTAAATGAGATGTCGTTGTGTTATTCTGATGGTTCCATAATTCGTTTCGATTAAAAGTAAAGCAGTATTCTTGCATTAATGACTCCATTCAGTTGATGGATCATAAAACGAAAAGAAATGTCTGTTTGAATATCTAATTGTCAATGTCATTCAATCCTTCATTAGATTGATCTGTCATTTGTATCATATCAAAGATTCAAATACCCCATTTTGGGGGTATTCTCTTTCTGATTAGAAAAGCGTCAGGACAGGACTTTGTAAGTACCGAATTCCTTCAAGGAAATATTACAACCAGTCAATCTTCTCCTGTCTAATGTAAGGTTTTATCGTGGGATCCTCCTAAGCAACGGGTAAAATACAATATTTTGTTTAGAGAAGTGATTTGTGAAATCTGTTGTCCCAGTTGTAATTGGTGACACGTGTCTATGGTAATTCTACGATTCTTTTTTTCACCCCCGCAAGAGTGTATGTCTGATATCTGGATGCGCAGACGCCGGTTAGGAAGTGCATAGCGTTCCATTCCTGAGACAAACTTAGCCCGCAATATTTTTGCTAAGATACATCTGCCTGCACTGCCTACTGCCGAAGTTTCATCTCAGATGAAACTCCAAGAATAAATAAAGTGGGAACTGAACCCAGTTCAATGTTTAAAATTAGTTATATTAATTTGTATAAAACAATGATCATTTTTATCAGCTCCCATGCAGAGGCTGTATCAGCTTATACGGTTGTGTTTGTACTAGAAAGAATTTGGTTAGATTCTTGGCTACGGGATAAACGACCCATTAGCAGTAGAAATTAAGCAACTTCCATTTCATTGAGAATGGGCTGTTTAAGGTTTAACACGGGTTAATCAAACACCAGTCGGTGATTATCTTTTTTTTGAACCTTGTTTCTCTTCGTATTTGGCTTTTTTAATCATCCCACAGCTGAGATGTACCCTCCTACAATCTTTTTTATTTTAGGTCGAGACCTTCAGCCTCCCACATTGCCCTGATGCGAGTCGGGGGCTGCTGATGGCCATTGACATCGACGTGATGGCCACGTCCGGTACTGGCGGCTTGTGCTACTTGAGGCATGGGCCGTACAGTCATTTCACCTGTGGTCAGGATCGAACATAGTACTCGTGATTCAAATGTAACACACTTACCAACTGAGCTATCAGCAGCCACTAATTATCGACTTTTAAATTTATCTTCCTCTTCTCTTGAAGGTTTCACTTTATGTCTTAATGTTACTTACAATGTACTATTTAAGAACCACATACAAATTTAAGTATGTTCATTTATGCATTGCAATGAGTTCGACTCTTGGTATAAAATTTTTTGCGAAATATAAATTTAATTTGTAATACACATATTAAAATGGCGTTACTACATTATTAGGCTTTTTAGCTGACTATGAAACCCTAAATGTAGTATTTAAACGAACCCATCTATCACATTATTAGTTTCAATATTGAGTTCACTAAATGCAGATATCGAATTAGCTCATTCTTTCCGGTGCGTTCACCAAAATGCCACCACCAACGAGAAAATCTCTTTCGTGTGGTAAGATATTCAAAGTGTTTATTTGATTGCTATAAAAAATCGAAACCAAATTATTTATATTACGTACCATATTTGTTAGTTTTTTTAAAGTAAGATTTTTTTACTCGGTTTTGAATTGAATAATGAAATATCTCTACATCACAAAAAACTTCAATAATCTTTGTATTATCTTTTAGTTTTACGGATTCTTTATTAATTAAAATATATGTATATATGTTTCATCATTACTTAATATTAATATTTAACACAAATTAAGTATGATATATAGAAAATAGAATTTAAATGAAATATTTAAAATTATATATTTATGCACGTTTCAAAATATTTTAAGCATAAAATTTATAGATTAAATATTTCCAATGTTATTTCGTTTTAAAAGTCCACCAACCAAAATCTTTTGTTATTTGTGTGGATAATAGTGTTACTTTTTTATTTGATTGATTTATGGTGGAAAATTTTCTCTATTAGCTTTTATTCATGGGTTCATTGCAGGTCTCTTCTGCTATGTATCACTGAACATCACGACTTTGCTACTTGTAGGTACACTCTATCTGTACCCCTGGATGGACTACGTAATGTCACGGGTAAGACTCTTCTTCATCTGTTCCTGTCATCTCTGGAAGAATTATAAAAAATAACCTATGGAACCTCGTGACTCTTAATGCGACAGATTTTGGAGACAATATATATTAGATAGATTTAATGACTATTTACGTCGTTTTTGAAGGTCAAGTAGTTTGAAAAAATAGTATTTGTCGATGGTATGTGTTTGAGTGAACTTGAAAGATAACATAAAATAATAGAGAAATGAGCAGATAAAACATTGATAGTTTTTGATACAGGTTATTTTGATTTAAAAAAATAATTAGCACGTTCGTCCGGGTTCGAAATTCAGATCAGGATCAGAATTAGGATCAAAATGGGATTGTTAATATGTGGGCATATTCCTTGTCCACGTAGGCAAATACCGCGACAAAAGTTAGTATGACATACTGTACCGATACGATCATGTGTCTTTTCGCACATGATTATAGTTTTGTATTTTTTAGAACAACTTTGTCAAAGAAACTTCAATCTTAGAATGAGTTTTTCCTGAGAAATATCGATAACCCTTTTTCGAAATCACGTAAGTTCAGCCCTACGTTAACACAACAATCGGCATCAGATCTTTAATCAAAGATAAAGTGGAGAGGTCAGACGTGCTGGTACAATAGTGGCTCGATTCAACAAAGAGGATGTTAATAATATCATGCAAAAGACTTCCGATTAGTGTTTTTATATTGTTATTATTTATGAAACATAAGTTTGTAATTTGGTGTAGTAACTAGATCTGTCTCGGAATATATTGAAAATGTGAGTAATCATGCTCTTTGAGACATTTTGAATTTATTACTTATATTTTCAGAGAATATTATACGCTTAAGTTGTAATCATTAATTTTTTATGGTTTTCAATTTCTTCAAGTTAGAAATAAAGAAATGACACATAATGAATTGATAATTTGAACGATTTTGCAGATTTGAAATTGATTAAAAATTTGCTGTTTGCATGTCAAATAACACAGGATAGAAGAAAGGTTCGTAGGTCTAAACGGAGCTAGCTCAATGAACCGCTAGTGTGATTGGGACAAAAAGCGTTAGATGATAACACAAATAAAATACAAAAATCAAATTCAATACTTGTTAGCTAAAAGCCTACACAAGGAATCTATACAGAATTAAAAAAGTGAATAGAAAATGAGAAGAATATTCAATTTCTGTAGGAGAGTTAGTAATTTGATGCTTCTTCTTTTACAACTAGTAATGTTTTTGACCCGTGGAGGTAGGGAGCTCCGTAGGTGGACTCTTCATCCAGCATTTTGTGCACCTCCATCAGGCTCACCTTCGACACCATTATTGGTGGTGACTTCAACATTGATTGAAGTGAGGTATAAATCTAAAAGCATTGTGAAATGACAGTGGATATGAAGTAGCTAAGCGAACTTAATCTAATTGTATCTTTTGTAATCTAATTGTATTAATTGTATCTTTGATTTTTTTGAATCTCAGGTAGCGTTACTTAAATTTTTAGCAGCTGAATTTTCACTACCATTGTTGTTTCTATCGTCTTCATATTATTCCAAAGATAATGACGATGTAAAATTTTCAAATGAAATACGCGCGTATTTTATTTAAGAGGTTGCATTCCTAGCTTATAGAAAATACGAATGTAGGAGATAATTTAGATTAGTATAAATAATTCAAATGAATAAATAGAAAAGACGGAACATTTTTTTAACGTTACGTAATAAATTAGTTACTTTGTTCAAATAGTTTTTAAAACAGTGAGTTTCAATTGGCCTAAGAATTTAAACAAGCCAGCTCGCCCTCTTAGTCACTGTGAGATCGAGGAAGACTGAAGGGCAACCGTCTCTTTGCTTATGCATGGTCTCTCAACGGACGTAAAAATAATTCATATGATTTCAGCTTACCTCATAATGCACCAAATGGTGCGCACACTGCATGTTATAGAGTCATGTAAAACGTCACATTTTTTTATACCACAGTTTTCAAGTGATGTGCAAAAGAACATATTTATAGTTAGCTTAATAACTGAATATTTTATTCTGTACACTAGTACAACAATGAACATAAACATATATAATACTCAAGTTTATTGTTCACTCAAACGATTTTATTTGTCTGTTTCCTTTTGATTATACATGCTTATGTTAAAAAGGCAAATGTGAATTTGTCTGTGTACACAAGGGCTCTATTTGATAATAAACTGGAGAGTAACTGAATATACCAATGCTTTTAGAATTAAAAATAACTTTTGAAATATTGTGAAAGTATGACATAATATTTATAACATACAGGATTTAATGTCGGAATATGGTGTAAGCTTTACGATGTGGAAGTATCAATACACGTCAGTTGACGAATTGGTTTATATCTTCAATGTAACAAATTCTAAGGAGTTTATGGAAAATAAAGATAAAAAACTGAAGCTAGATGAACTCAAACCTTATGCGATTAGGTAAGTCCTGTATTTCATAATCTAACTGGACGGAATAGATTTTTTCAAAATGGATTTTTTCACTTGACAATATCCATTTTGCCTATCAGCTTTTTCTTTCGAGCTAAAAGTACTAGATCCAGCTCTCGTCGCCTGTGACTATATTATACGCAGCCAATGGTTGTCCTCCCTCATAGATTTTCATCATTTTATAACACCACTCTACACGCAATCATTTGTGGTCATCCTTCAAATCATACGGTGTGGTATTACTATCCAGTGCAAACTGTCGAACCTTCAGATGTGCATGCAAAATTTTTCGCTCTTGACTTCTACCAGTACCGAATACAAAACAGCTACTAAGTAATTTTTTATTAATTTCAAATTTCAAGTCGTACAGCAACAGTATTAGTTTCGGTGACTGCGGCCGCCGACCGACCTTCACGCAAGTCGTCAAAGACTTTCACGTCTGAATTTGCAGAACCAGGAATACATAGTCTACCCAATGGATCTTCACCACCAAATGCTAAATAAAGTTTCTGGCAACTTTCTTATTAGCTTAATCCATAGCGAAAATCGTAAAGGATCATAGCGCAAATATGTTCTCGACTTGCAATTCCATAATATCCATTGTAATGCTGACAAACAACTTTCAAAACGATGTCCTAATCAAAAACACCAACAACGATCCATACAAATTAAAGCGTATTCTACACCCAAAAAATTACATTATCGAAAAACATAATTGTTATTGGAATCATTCTTATTTCAAATGGCCAGTTCCAAAAAATTTCAATATGATCAGATATTGATATTTATAATACGATATTGAAAATTCACATTATAAAAATATTTTTATAATTATCAAATAATAAAACATAAAAATATTGGTCTGCTGGACCAGTGAGTCACCACAACCTCACAGAATACAAGGATAAGTAGCGATTTCCCCTGTTACCCATTGTTCTGTAAATGAGAGTTCCGGTGTCTTACTTTCCTCTCCATCATCCTGTTCTCCCTTCATCACTCCAATTGCCCTTCCATCATATATCTTATTCCTACCCAAGAAGCAGGCAACACACTTCTGGCTGCTCTGAGCTTGCGAGTGTCCAAAAGGTTGCGGTGATCACTCATCGTCTGTTAGTTCATATGCTCATTTGCGCGAAAACGTTATGAAAAATCCACGCCTATTTCACTGAAGGGTACACAGGGACCACAGATTTCTGTGCGGTACTATGTACGCGCATCTTTTTTACGTAACTCACATCCTTTAATGGGGTCATGTAAGCTTATCGGTTTCGAGCACATTGTTTCATTTGTTCCGGATATTAATTGCACGCCTCATAACTCGAAGCGTTTGAGGTAGCGCTTTATTTTCGCCTTGCCAAAAACCAGTGCTGTCTTGAACTTAGATTGCCTCTTATATAAGAGGCAATCTAAGTTCAATACAACACTATGTATGTATATGCATATCGCAGTTTTACTGTAATATAAGTGCAGTGATATGTAGAAAAACTATCGTTTTAACACAATTTTAATAATAAATAAACATTTATTGCGTATTATATATAGAAAAAACTGATTGCAAAAAAATCTATAGACGTCCGTGTGTCTGTACGCACGGATCTAGTTCGTGGTCACAATAATGCCTGAAATACTCCACATATCGAAATCATTTTTTTTAATCCCTTTAGAGTTGCTTCCTCTGATTTCGTATTGAAAATGTCTGTTTAATTCAATATCGTATAATTGATATTAATGAGAAATTAAAATCAAATCGTGTATTGTATATTGCATGCCTCATAGCGCGAAACGTTTGTGATGCTTTTCTATATCTATGAATAAATAAAATTTAGCTTTAGGCTGCAGATGATAGCTATCAGTCAGCTGATTTATAGTTACAGCCTACTGCGCACGCGCTATATTCTCTCGTTCAACTCGCAAATGCCACGAAATTTAAAATTATAATTGAAGCAATACTTATTTTTTTGTTTGTTTTTACAATTTTTCTGTTGAATGTGCGCTATGAGATGTGCACCTTTAGATTTTCCAATTTTTTTGTCAGTCCACTTTGATTAACCCTTTCCACACGATCAAATCAGGGTAACATACTTTTATCTACTTCAATCACTACATCTTCTTCCACACCACACCGCTCTCTGACATCACTGTTCCTACATCTATCTTCCAAAGAGAATAAAGAAATGGTAAACTTTGTAGACGCGCGTACACGCGGGTACGACAAAAACCAACTTTGTATACTTTTTTTTCGTGTGGACAGAAATGACTGAATTGTTCAGAAATACGTCTCTATATCCTCGAGGCACATAATATAGTTGCGCCAAGAAAACAAACAAATATGAAACTGTGTGCCCTACTGCTGTTGAACCTTTATATAATAATACAAAATAAAAATGTAAATGATGATTACAAGCAATTTCAGGAGTTTGAATAAAAGGCTTCTACACCACCTATTAGCATTGCTTCCGTTCAATAATTTTACTACGAGGGCGGTTTGATAAGTCCGTGACTTTTGAATAAAACATTTTTTTTGCGGCAAATAAACATTTTATTTTTCTACATAATCACCTTTTAGCTCGATACATTTAGTCCAGCGTTTTTCAAATTTTTTTATTCCCTCCAAATAATAGGTTTTCTCAAGGCTCTCAAAATACGCGTTTGTTTCGGTAACGACTTCTTTATTAGACTCAAATCTCTTACCACCCAGCCATTTCTTTAGGTTTGGAAACAGATAATAGTCGCAGGGGGCTAAATCTGGAGAATATGCTGGATGGGGTAGCAGTTCATATCTCAATTCGTGGATTTTGGCCATCGTGACTAAACAAGTGTGCACACGTGCATTGTCTTGATGGAACAGCACTTTCTTCTTCGCCAAATGCGACCGTTTTTGCTTCAAGTCAACGTCGAATCTGTCCAAAAGCTTTGAATAATATTAGCCGGTGATTGTTTTACCTTTCTTGAGGTAATTAATGTGAATGACACCGCGTGCATCCCAAAAAACTGTGGCCATGACCTTGTTGGCTGACAGACTCTGTTTGGCCTTCTTTGGTCCACGTTCACCCCGAGAAACCCACTGTTTCGATTGTTCCTTGGTCTCTGGCGTGTTGTGATGGATCCATGTTTCGTCCACAGTAACAAAACGGCGCAAAAATTCGTCCGGATTACGGCTGAACATCGCTAAATACTTTTTTGAAGTTGTTACACGATTGCGCTTATGGTCGAGTGTGAGCAATCGCGGCACCCATCTCGCGGAGAGTTTTCTCATGTCCAAATATTCGTGTAAAATATGATGTACCCGTTCAGTTGAGATACCTACAGCATGAGCCAACTCACGCACTTTCATTCTCCGATCATCCAATATCATTTCATGGATTTTATCGACGATTTCCGGCGTGATCACTTCTTTTGGGCGACCTGAACGTTCGGCGTCACTAGTGCTGGTACGACCACAACGGAACTCTGTAGACCACTTCTTTACCATTGAAATTGATGGTGCCGAGTCCCCGTAGTATTTATCAAGCTTTTCCTTAGTTTCAGTGATGGTTTTTTTACATAAAAAGTAATGCTTAATCAGCACACGAAATTCACTTTTTTCCATTTTCGTAAAAATTCACGAGGTTGTCTGCTTTGAATGGCTATCAAACACCAACTGCATGACGTAGCTTGCTCAAAATTTGACAGTTGCCCACTAATAGACTACAGTTGACGGCAGCACTGTTACATTTGAAGTAACTGCGCGGGAAATTCAAAAAGTCGCTGACTTATCAAACCGCCCGGGTATAAAACATATTGTTGTATAATTATAAATATAATCATTTATTTCAGTAAATGGATATATAATATTCCATGCAATCAAAAGAGGCCATTGTATAATGAGACATTTTTCGACGATTGCCTAATTGAGCAATACGAACGATTTGGCACATATCACAATGAACATGACGAGAGCGACGTAACTGTTACTGTGCCCAACATTGAGGAAATGGTGAGTGGATTTAAACACTAGATATCGTTGTTTAAAAATATGAGTACAGAAGCTTGTTTTTTTTTGTGCAAAGCTTAAAAAAATTCAAAATATATATGCAAAAAAAAAATTACCAAAAAACAAACGCAACAGCGTCACCGCTGCATATTGCTTACTTGGTATTACCCTATGAAGAAGGTCAAATTGGGTACGAAGTACAACAGAAAGTAATGACTACTTCTTGGTGTCACATTTTTAAAATAGTATAATTTTTAATTTCACGAAAGGAGTTTAAAAGATTGTATTACAGATTCTCTTGAAGATGCTGGATGTTTCCAATATTAATAATGTGTCATAAAAGGTTGATAATTCTATAACTAATTGATATTAAATTTTTTGTAATGACCTATGTAATTTCAATATTATTATTTTTATCTTATTTATCATATAAATAATAAGACAACCCTTAGTTATAAACTTTTATTCGTTTAATAAATTATGATTTTCTTTTGTTTCCATAAGATCCTAAACATCCAGAAATAAGATAGGATCATTAGATGGAAAAACTCTTGGATCCTCCTAAATACAGTCGCGTTCGTTCCGTACACTTCCAATAATCTGCGTATAAATATAAATAGAACTTCTACAATGGTAAAGCATTGTTATCGATAGACTGTTCCTAATAATTTGCTACTGCGAGATATTTTTGTAAGAAGATAAATGTGTTATTGGAAAGACTAATCTATACACACGTATAACAAGATTGTAATCTAATCTAATCCTGCACACAAGACGTTTTTCGAAATAATATTTTATATGAATTATGTAAACAAGAATGAACTCAACAAAATAACTTTTGGAGTTTTTGCTTGTTTCTTTGTAGCATTTTCTATGGGGAAAACGAGTTTGCGAGCCACCGGGAAGTTGTTAGCGACGCCCAGGAACACTTGTAACTTCAGAGTAGTCACCTTGTATTGCCGATTTCTCGGGTAGAAATAAAATACCTTATGGAGGGGTAAGTGGGCTACTGGAACTCTCACTCACTGGATGAAATACAACAGTAAAAGCTGTTGCTCACGTCCGTATGCTGTGATTTTTCAATTTTCTTCAATGAGAACTGCATGCGTGTTGTGTTTATCTTTTTACTGCTAAACTACTTACTCAATTTGTTGAAATTAGCTAAAAAAAATAGTTCGTATCCTGAGAAGGGGTATGAAGAGTATAAACGCTGCGGGGCAGGGGGGTGATGACAGCGCTTTTCTTACTGGGAGCTGATTCGAAATGAAGCCTCCTTTTTCTTTCAGGCGAAAGCGGGCGGCAATGGGTCGAAACTAGATGTTTACGATCCGAGCTCTCTATATATTCATATTCATCTATGATCCGAGCGGTAGCTTGTGACTGACTAAATGCTGCGCTTGCTCGCGCTTATCAGTGCGCCGATCCGAGCGTGGCCCCATCTGCTAAATGCGCATTACAGACTCAGTGCTCCC
This sequence comes from Eumeta japonica, assembly GCA_005406025.1. NCBI lineage: Eukaryota > Metazoa > Arthropoda > Insecta > Lepidoptera > Psychidae > Eumeta > Eumeta japonica. The sequence goes on from BGZK01000714.1 coordinate 260,192, forward strand.
TCTAGCTCTGCTTATTTTTATATTTTAAAATGACTGATATAATATACTTGTTTCTTAGTAAAATAATAATTAGGTCTAACTTATTCTTTTCGGCCGTGGACACTTTTTCGGTTTTTTTATTATATTCTGCGCAACACGACTTTTTATTTTTATCAAGCCCACGGTCTTACATATTAATTTCGTTAATTATTTACCTATACGTATTTACAATTGTCTGATTTCACTATTTTGTTTGATCCAGTTTTATTGACCGGCAATTATCTTAAATTATTGTGAGATGGTTTGATGAAGAGCGGGCCGTATGATGATGGTGACGGGTATGATGATGGTGATGGCTACATATGATGGTGACGGCTGTCCGCTTCATTATCTCTCTCGTGATGCTTTGGCGTCATCTTGTTTTCGTTTTCAGTGCATAGAACAGCCAGTCTTGATACTGGGTGCCGGAAGGTGCCACCGTTGGTTGCGATGTCAGCTATTCTTATGCAGCCATCATTACCTGGTTAGACGCGGAGCACTTTTCCTCTGGACTAGTCATTTCGTGGCATTTGGAGATCGACTATAATTACTAAGTCACCAAGTCGGCGGCGCTAGCTCCTCGGATAATTCATTTGAGAAGATACTCTTTTATCCATCGTGACCAGAATTGAGCTACAAGGAATTGCGCTCTTCTCCAACTAACTCTCGATATTTCGTCGCATGGTCTGGTCACGGGTAATCCTGATGAGGCGCCAATTAAGAAATGGTTGGGCATTAATATTTCTGGATCTGCTGGATCTACCGATATATTTGTTAGTGAACTGCAGAACATGCAGTTAATGCCCATTAACTGCATGTTCTGCTTCTACAAATAGTTTTTGTAGTACTTTCTCTTGTGGTGTTTGTTCTTGGAGCGTGGAATATAAGGCCACTTTAATGGAACGAACCAATCGTTCCCATGCTCCTCCCATATGCGGTGCTCTCGGAAGAATAAAACGCAGGTCGACACCCTTGGTGGCTTCGTATTTCTGTAGTGTAGGGAGCCAACCTTTATACGCCGCGCGCAGCTCAGAATCAGCGTCTCTGAAATTAGTACCATTGTCTGACCATATGCGGGCCGGCCGCCCTCTTCGCGAGAATATCTGTCGCAGTGCCAAGATAAAGGAACTGGCACTCAAGCTAGCGGTCAATTCTACATGGACCGCACGGGTGGTGAGGCATGTGAAGATAGTACCGTATCTTTTTTCTCTTCGACATCCAATTGGTACCATCATTGGTTCGAAGCAATTAACGCCGCAATTGGTGAATGGACGTTGTCGAAATTTGAGTATTTCTTAAGGAAGATCGGCTATTAGTGGACGATGGAGTGTGCCCTTTCTTATGCGGAATATTTTACAATTATGCGCAATAGCTCCTACAGTAGATCGTAATGATGTTAGTCAGTATCTTTGTCGGAGTTCATTGACTACTATTTCATTAGTGGCGTGGCCAGCTTGTGTTTTTTCATGCTGAACTAGCAGTCTTGTGAACGGATGTCTGGTGTTGAGGATCCCGGGCTGCTTTGCTGTGCCAGGAACATGAGCAGCGCTAATTTTACTTCTCACACGTAGCAAACCAATTTCTCATGTGGGATCAAATTTCCAAAGTTAGTTTTTCTTTGATAGTATACGTCCATTTCGAAGAGTCTGAATCTCTTTAGCAAAGGAGTCAGTTTGTGCGTGACTCATTCACGCTCGCTTCTCGGCTTCCAATAATGGCGCATCTAAAGTCTCCGTTCGGTGTTTTCTCGCCTTCATGACAAATAATAGTACGTTCGCTGTCGTTCGAATAAACCTTGAATATCACGAAAATAGACTTATGTCGAGCAACCAATTTTTTTTTGCTTCTGATATATGGTATATGTTTTCTAAATAAATACTTTATTGTGTTGTCCTTTCTTGGGGCTAAGTATCGCGTGGTTGGTATAAGAAAGACGGACTTTTGAACCATTTATATTTTATTAGTCAATTCAAATGAGCTCCTGTTGCGTCTTCAACCACGTTCAGGGCGGACGGCAGCCATTTCTATTCATCGATCTTGGTTCATTCATGTATTTTTCCAAGTCTATGAGGAACAAATGGTTTATACGTTCTTGCATCTGATTGGATCCAATAAATGACTGTCTGAGAGTCTGTCCAATAAATGGTAGATATTGGTTGTAGTTGGTGTTCCCTTTGAACTGACTCGGCCAAATGACAATCTGTAACGGTGACCTGGAGCTCTAATCTTAGTATGCTGAGCGGCCGTAAAGAGACTTCTTTGACTTTTGAAGCTGCTAGCGCCACTTCTATTGTGCCGTCGAAGTGTTGATCTCCAATAAGCAGCTGCGGCGTAAGCCTCTTCGCTAGCGTGACAGAAAATATGCATTTTTATTGAGATGTCTTTGGTCGATAGTGCGTTGTGATAACACCTAAAAATGCGTAAGTTTTTCAGTTCATCCAATGAATTTCGCCATTCCTCAAATTTCTCGACTTCTGTTTCTGGTATTGGATCATCCCATCCAAAATTTATGATTTTCCACAGATTTTTCAGGATTCGTTTTCCGGTAATCATGAAGGGTGTCACTAAACATAGCGGGTGGTATACGGACATAACACCTCTCAAAGCTTCCCTTTCCGTTGGCACCCGTTATCCTTTGTGTACTTCTGGAGTAACTCTCGGCATTGTAGTTTCAAACCATAGCTCATCTTTACCAGCATCCCACAGTAGCCCAAGGGTTTTGGTGTTATGGTCTGGCTGTACTCCCAGCCGTACTAATTTGTTTGAACTCTCCTGCTCACCCATAGCCCTGACTACGATTTCTTCATTGCCTTCAATGCTAACCTCGCAGATTATACTTGGCGTCGTTTGAATTTTCTTTATTGTTTTTGCTATTCCAACAGCTTCACCGCTCGTATCCATATTGTCTAAGTAATCGTCCATGTAGGTGCAGGTGACAATAGCTTTGGCTGCTTCAGGGTATTCATTTTCATGTTAAATAGCATTTTTATCTCGCACACTGTAAGACAAAAACGGAGAGCAGTTGGTTCCAAAAATAAGTGAAGTCATCTTGTATTTCTTTGGCGGCTTTGACCAATCTCCATCTAGCCACAGGAACATCAGAGCAAATTGATCCTCTGCTTGTATTTTTACTCGTAAGTACATTTCTTCAATGGCTGTAAAGACTGCTATGCGTTTTTCTCTAAAACGAAACAGGATTCCGTTCAAAGGACGGAGTAAATCAGGTTCTTCATAAAGCTGGTCGTCAAAGCTTGTCCCTCCAGTTGTTCCAGCTGCGTCGAATACTATTCTGTATTTTCCAGGCTTATGAGGGTTCTGCACAGCAAAATGGGCAAGATACCACGCTCGATCCCTTATTTCGTCTTCTTCCTTTATAGGTTCAGCGTAATTTTTCTCAAACAATCTTTGTATTTGTTCAGAATAAACAATTTTGAATTCAGATTCTTTCAGTATACGATGTTCAATGTTGTAAAGACAATTAAGAGCCGCTGCACAGCTAGATGTCATCTTCGGTGCGTTATTTTTCCTCAGCAACCCCACTTCAAAATGAGCATCTTCACGTTGTCGAACGGTGTCTTCGAATATTTTCAGTGCTCGTTTGTGTCCAATATATATTCGGGGTGCTCGGTGCTATGGCGGTTCCAATTCTTTGCTTAAATATTTATACTTGTAGAATGCAGCTGCCGATTCTTCTGAATATTGTACTGTTTTCGGGGTGTGTCCATAGATCACTCATCCTAGTCGGGTATGTGTAGCGACTGGGCCACGTCCACGAGCCACGTTTACACAGGTGTGCAAAGCTCTCGTGCTACTATCAGGTGCCAATGATCAGCTTTAATAAGCACTTTGGGTTCCGCACAGCTACAACTAAGATCATTAGCAATATCTTGCATATGCCGTTGCCTTAGTACGCTCGTGGTATCGTTTATTTTCGTAATGTGAGTTCATGCACGGTTCTGGCTTCGAAGGCGTGCTACTCATTGTTAGGGCCAGCTATTGTTTGGCTCACGTATTGGCTAGATGGCTCGGATTTGGTCATTTTGACACCAGTCAAATTCAGTGGTCTGATCGGTCCCGATGCTCCGATATGTTTTGCTAATTATTCATCATTGAGTAAGATGGTGGCTTCCTCGTTAAAGTATGTTCAAATTTTTGAGGAGGTTACCGGCGTGAGATTGTTTTTTGACGTCCTTGAGCAACTTCTTCACAATTTCTTCTGGTTACCCGAAACATTGCTCAAAAACATTCATGATGAGTGTCAAATCCCCTGATGTAGATAATACGACTGCTACTGCCTTTTTTGCATCGTCGTGAACTAGTATAAGATCGGTGACTCTTCCATAGCAGCTTTGAATGGAAGCCAATCAGCAAGAGTGCCGCTATCTATTGATAGTCCTACCGATTGACGTGGCCGCGACTTCTGTATGCTTCCTAATATTTCAGCTAATTGTTCATTTCCTCTGTTGAAATTTCGTTGTTTAGGAGTTCTACCTTATTCAAATTCATTGTAGTTTGTTTGGCGTTATTCTTCATTAGGTATCTCTTCACGCAGTGTTTTCATTACCCGAGCGATATATTCTGGTTGCTCTTGTAGCAATGTATGATGGTTGTGTTGCCCTTGAGATGTTTATAAGTTGCGTTGTCCACTTTCTATGTTTGTTTCAATCGGTGCTTTTACTGTCTTTATATTCAAACGAGCGGGTGAAACCGGGCGAGAATGTACACTTGTTTCTTTCACCCAACTGTAGATCCTTTCCGATTGATCTTCTTCATTTACTTATATGCTAGATATTCGCACTTCTAACCTCTTGCGAATGAGCTCTTTTTCTTCTTGACCACGTCTTCTTCTTGACTCTATCAATTTTTCTTGAGCTTCAAGTTTGCTTGCTTAATTTTTAATATTGACGTTGCGGAATGATGCGCGGTAGTAGTTAGTCGTGATGTAGTTGACCGTCCCGGCGAGTGTGGGCGCGACGATAGCTCTCCTAATATTGCTAGTGTAGTCACGGGAGGCTGCATCGCCACTGTCGGTGCCCTTCTGGTATCACTGGTAGCGATTGTCGATGATTCGCTCTAATCTGCGGTTATGCGAATGGTCGCTGTTCCCTTAGATGTTGATCTAGGCGGTTCTGCAAATGAATAGCCTTTGGCGTAGCTAACGATGCGACCATCGGCACGTTCTTCGGTTCGACCTTCAATACGGCCCTCGGTGGCGCCTGGATCCGACTGTAGCTCCGTTGCATCAAATTTTCTTCCGCTGCGTAACTGTCAATTCACAATTTTGGCTTCAGTCTGGCGACTCGATGGACCACTGAAGGGGGTATAAACGCTGCGGGGCAGGGGAGTGATGACAGCGCTCTTTTCTGGAAGCTGGTTCGAAATGAAGCCTCCTTTTTCTTTCAGGCGAGCGGGCGGCACTGGGTCGGCACTAGATGTTTACGATCCGAGCGGTAGCTTGTGACTGACTAAATGCGGCGCGCGCTCGCGCTTATCAGTGCGCCGATCCGAGCGTGGCCCTACCTGCTAAATGCGCATTACCAGCTCAGTGCTCCCTCTAGCTCTGTTCATTTTTATATTTTACAATGACTGATATAATATAATTGTTTCTTAGTAAAATAATAATTATATGTAACTTATTATTTTCGGCCGTGGACACTTTTTCGGATTTTTATTATATTCTGCGCAACACGACTTTTTATTTTTATCAAGCCCACGGTCTTACATATTATTTCGTTAATTATTTACCTATATGTATTTACAATTGTGTGATTTCGCTATTTTGTTTGATCTAGCTTTATTAACCGGCAATTATCTTAAATAATCGTGAGATGGTTTGATGAAGAGCGGGCCGTATGATGATGGTGACGGGTATGATGATGGTGATGGCTACATATGATGGTGGCGGCTGTCCGCTTCAGGGTACATATTACTTTTATTGTGGGAAATCATCTCTAAAAAACCATAGGCGTTTACAAAAATGAATCAGAAATCCGCAACCATACAGTAATCGGAATAAACTCGAGCCGCTTGGGTGGATCCGTGTGGAGCCGCTGGCAGCAGCTAGATTATATGTAAAAGTAACTGTGTCTACGATTTCGTTCGCGTGGAATAGTGATTAGATAGCACTTTTAATTATTTAGACTAATTATTTTATAAACAAGACACATACATATAAATATAAACGTACATAAAATATAAAGTATTTATTTGAGCTGATTTAAGTACATTTTTATAAACTATGTTTTTTGTTTTACCATCTTTTACCAAAACATAAAGATTCTGTGGATTTGATACACGTGAACATGCCACATAGTTTCCCATGGGGAAAAACATTTTATTTTCTAAATGAACTCCTGCAACTTTAAGCGTTTGTCCCTGAATTTCGTTATTGTTATTGCAAATGCTGCTCTTTTGAATTTAAAGGGCAAATCATTCGAAATTATTGGACTACAGGAAATCAAAACGTTTTCCCCTTTTGCCATTTCAGTCATGATTGTAACTTTTATAATGTTGTGCCCCAGATATGTAATTTGTAGCCGTGTAAGATTATATAGCCTTGGCGCCTCAAGATTTCTCATTAATATAACTGGAACACCAACTTTCAGCCTCAACTTATGGGAAGGCACTCCTGATAATTCTAAAGAATTGAAGAATTTTATACAGTATGATGTGACTTGTTCAGTGTCCATAACATTGTTTACTGAGAGGTATTCGACAACACCCCCCTCCATGTCTGACATGGTTCGTTCGTTTATTTGATTGATTAGTCGGCGCCAAAGTTGCCCTTTGACAAAACCAATTTCGATTGGTTTATAAAGCAAGGTTCAGTTTAGTGCTTCATATAGACCACAAAGTAATACTACTGAGAAATTGTTTTGCGTCCTTAAACGTAATACTGATCTTAAATCTCACTACCCTTTATCTCTAATGTATGTTGTACATACAGTACTAGGGCAAAGTAGACTTTGTAGCAATGTTTGTATTTACATTACAAGATGTTATGTTTGCAAAGATTCAAATTTCCTATCGGAATAGAAAATATGACAATTAATTTTTATTTGATATATGTTATTTTAGAATAATACATCACAGTTTTATATGCGATGATAATTTATATTTTTTGCATATTTTATTCTGTAAGTAATATCGTAATTAGCACACTTTTGCGCCTTTTTGACGTAATAACGTCTTGTAAATCGATGAACGTCGGCTGCACGCACGAAAGAGCATAACTCATTGTCGCGTTCCGCCTGAGCCGAGCGTGCGAGCGAGAGCGCGAAACAATAGAGAGGCACAAGCGGCCTAAGAGTTCGGCTTGTGACGCATCTATCTCTTTACTGTATAACTTAAGTAGAAAAATATTTGAGTTAACGAGTGCAAATAAATATTAATTCATCGAAAACATTGTCATTTTCTATTAACTCCTTCTTTGTATTATACAAAATAATGATAATTCAGTGACAATAATTCATTTCAATTCATTAATGTTTTCATATGACATTATCACATAAAATTATCGTACGTAAACCGACTTTATAGACTATCATTTTTTTTTTTTGTTTTATTATCATGAATATGAGTGCCAATTGTTGAGGAATCTTAATAATAAATGTGATATATCTACAGTACGTTTGCAAAATTCCATTAACATAATAGAATAGAAACCTTTGCAGCAAAAAAATATGCGGACATCTGTATGCATGATGAAGGATTCAAGACGTATATATACCTGTCGCTTTGAGACAGCTAGCTTGTGAGGCAGTGAAGCCAAGAGCCGGTATTTAGGCCGGAAATTCAAGGATAATGAAAGCAATTCTAGCTTTTCGTCGCACTGTTTTCTGTAGCGATTCAACGTGGAATTGCCGATAATATAACAATTTTTAAGTAATCCTCGTGCCGTCGGTGTACGAGTTGCAGGCGATCATAATTAAAATGAATGATCCAGTTATGAAAGAGGTTTGAAAGTAGATATCAACAAGACTAAGGTCATGGTGTTTGAAAGAAGTGATAGCACGACTAAATGCGGTGTATGTATAGAAGGTGAAAGAGTTTAATAACTGAAAAAGGTTGTACACATAGGTAAATTATAAACAAATGTATCGTTATTCATAAACAAACTACTAAATCAGTTTAATTATAAATGACGTAACATGATAGAAATATTGAAAATGTAGTGAATGCGGGAAACAAGTTAATGGGATCTAGCTAGCTCTTATGAATAATGAGTTTCTCTCAGAACCCGAAACAAACCAACTTGCATGGATAAATTAATAGATGTCAGTGCAGCAAGAGAGATATGCAAAAATCGTAACATGTATAAAATGTGGTCTAACTTGCCCTTCATGGAAAATAAGAATAAGGTTATAATAACGATAGAAAAGCAATAATATTTTCAGATAGTGACAACCGAATCGACATATCTGAAATCTAAATAGGCTTATTGATATTATTTATTTCAGTTTTCACTATTCATAAACTATGATAACAGTGTACATATAGCATTTTATACGTCTTTTATTTTTTCACAGACAGCAAAAGCGTATTCACCATACTGCAATTCGAAACAGTTGAATGCTCCCGTGTTGATGCGTGAGAGAGACAACAACAAACCTTTCATTTCTATGACGACACAGCAAATACTGTGTAGCTATGTTTGCTCATTGCATAGGCCCAAGTTGGTCTATGACAAGTTGAACCCAAAAGGGGAGGTGACTCGTAATAGGGTGAGAGTCTAAGTTCCTTATTCAGTACATGGTGCTTGATAGATAGAGAAATACTAAGCGAAAATATTATTTTATTGGAATGATACTTGTATAAAATGGACTCAGAATTTTTATAATAATGTAAACTTTTGACTTAATTGCAGTAAATCATGTATTTGTAACTTTAATATATAATTGAAGTAGATAAGTTTTAATTAAAAAATAAATTGCCGATTGCGATGTATAAAAGATTTAAGAAAGACTTTCATTTGAAGAGTTTTGAGAAAAAAAATATCTAATTATACATACTCCAAGCGACAACTTTATAGTGAGTATTGGAAAAGAAAGGAAATAAGGACAATGGTGATGGTTGAAAAGGAAAGGGCAAAAACGTAAAAACAAAGGAAAAAAACCTAAAATGATAAGCAGTTTCAGTTCATATAGAATTATATATTGATACAAAAAATGACGACAAAAATATTGACAAATCTGTGAGATGGTATCATATGATATTTTTAATGGCATATTCAAGGGGGCAAATGAATGGGTGCATAATTCTGAACAAAAGCAGAGAATGTATGGTCACCGCCGCCCAAAGACACTCGCAACTCCAGAGCGACTGCCAGAGTGTTGCCGGCCGTTGCAATGTCGAAACGCAACAGCGTAAGCTGCTACTTCACGTCCGTATTCTGTGACAGTTTGGTATTGTATCAGTCGAGCCGGTCCATTTTTTGTGCTGCAGCCAAGTTGACCACAGCTTGGCTCTTTAGGTACAGCCAAGTATATCCCTTTCAAAAATTAAACTTACACGAGACTGTTGATTTTGATTGTTAATTGGATTCCTTTTCTAACATCCGTAAAATTATTTTAAAAGTGTTCGTAATTCAGTAATTTTTGATACATGTATTGGATAAGTTTACTATTATTGTCATTATAATTTATTTATAAGTTTAAAATTATTTTCGTCACACATCACATTTTAATTACAGAATGTATAAATTAATCTAATTATTTAAGAATACAAATTACATATTTTAAAATTAAATTAGTCCAAATGACAAATAGTCGTACAGTTAGACCTTTGAGACATATAATTCTTTGACGATTTTAATGGCCGACAATAGGAAAACATGTGGTCGAAAACTAGACTCAGATTGCCGACAAAAGAACAATGACGCTTTTTTTGGAAAAAAAAAAATGTTTTTTAATACATTCGATCGGCGATGGAAAAAGGGAATCTGAAACTTATTAAGTTTTTCTTTTCAGACTTTTAGATCACGAGACTTTTACAAGTTTCCCGGTTCTAGTGACTCGATACAAAATTTAGGATACATGAAGAGATTGGAAAATTTTAGTTCCTTACCGCAGTGGACCAGTCCGCCGTGCACGGACATAAGGTGACGCGCATGTTTTACTACTAAGTATAGTTAGCTTTGATAATTAGCATTTTCATTTTCACACGCGGTTGTCATAATTGTCATATTTATGAATTAATGATAATTTAATACACCACTAAAATAAAGCACCAAGCACTTATATGATTATGAAGATGGTTTATAAAATGGGCTTACGATAATAATATTAGAGACCGGTCAGAAACTTAATAACAATCACAAATTTGATGTTTGGCATGCATGTGAGAAAGGCTTAATATTAAATGTTTTGGAGTAGATTGGAAAATTATAAAACATAAAGATAGGGATATGCTTAATGACCACATTAATATTTCTAAATCGGCGTTATTGGACGCTTGTCTTTGACTATTTGGGAAATGATTTGGCTATGGTTATTCTGTGACAATCGACAAGCATTGCTGTTGGTGATCGTTTGTGACTGACCTTTGTCACCTTTAATGTACCACTGTCTGTTTGTTTGTATATCTGTTTACAAATCGAAAATGGCTTTATAAATTTTGCTGACATTTGAAAAAACTGATAGGACTCGTTGTCATGTAAAATATTTTTTTTGTGTTCATTTATAGCCTCCTTGAAGCTAGGATATTTTAAAAAGGCATCAATTTTGTTTTATTCTGTCGGCCATGCTAATTGTTTCGTTTGTTTAGAGAAGGAGAAAATTGGTACTCACTATTTAAGGGCGTTATTGTTCAATCACTGCTTCTTGAAGCGAAATGGAGTTACTTGTAGCAAATTTAACTAACTTTAGCCACTTACGATTGTTATTTTACACTCTCAAACTTTATTCAATTCCTACCCCAATATTCCACATGATTTTCCTTCGATTCAAATTTTATTACGAAATCATTAAAATACGGCACCAACAGCTTATATGCACGTATTTATATTTCACAATGTACCTAGGAAGTAATAAGATAGTTAAAAGTTACAACCTGATCTTACGACAGTAATTTTTTTTTACCGTATTAAAATACATTACTTTCTTCTTATAGAGCTTCAGAGGGGTTCTTATTCCCGCCTCGAGATTACACCAAGTCGGACACCGTGCGCCTATACAGAGAAGAAATGTGCAGGGTGATACCGCTGGTACACAGGAAGGAGGATCACGTAGATGGTGAATACGTGTATATTTACTACACCTGCAGTCTGGCTCCCTGACGTGGATTCACAACGTTAATTTGAGAAATCCTTGTTGTTAGATGTATGAATAATACTTGGAAACAAGAGTATAAATATTTACTTCGAAGTGAAATCTTATTCAATTATTAATTTACATTAAAAAACAAAGTAAATAATAGAAAATGTAAAGCCTCATAACTAACTATAATTAATTTATCTTAAGGAAAAAACGGTAGTCGTAATACAATCAGAAGATAGCAAAAGTCAATAAGGCCATTTTAAGAGTCTTGATTCATATTAGAACTTTCGTCCTTTTATAACTTCATCAGCAACTACAATAAGTTAACAATGAAATAATTTATAAACATTTTACAGCCGAATGCTAAAACGTCACTCAAATCATTCGCTCAGATAAGACCACCTTAATTTTAAGCATCCTCTTATTTCAAATAGACCACTTAAACATTCCAAACCGCAGAGTAAAGATAGTATAGAGGGAGCGATAATATAGCGGCAAATTTCTTTCTACTTTGACCTGTTTTGTCAGTATACATTCATTCTTCCTTTCCAGATGACCAGAGCACCGCAACATACCTCTTTCTACTCTAATCACTACTTCTTCCTTCAAATCACACCGCTCCCTAACATCATTGTTTCTACATCCATCTTTCCGAGACACTCCACATATACTACGCAGCGATTGCATCTCCACTGCATTGATCCTATTTTCATTTTTCTTCTGCCATACCCAGCTTTCACTAGCATACACAGGCGTAGGGATCAGGACCCCATTATGGACAGCCAAACCACTGTTGATAGCTCTTGACAAACTCCTGACAAACGGTTACTGTTAAAACTGAAGTAAAACTTATTTGTCTAATTGTTCTTATTTACATTAAGATTGTATATAATGAAGAAATTTTTATAACTAATCATTGAACTACACCAAGGAATGTACTCTTCGGTTGTTTAATGAGAAGACAAGAGAGTTTATAATATTTAGGTAATTACAGTAAAAGTGTAGATACAATATATTCGTAAATCAACTTCTATTGTAATGAAATTGATATTTTTTGGTTACTAATTTTAATTACAGAGGAATTCTATATAAAACGATGAAACGTCCAACATGATAAATATTAACTTCAGCAGTCAATTCTGAAAACATAAAACCATTCAGTCGATGCCTTTAAGGCGAGATCTGACCGCCGCACACCCTCGGCCTACGTGGTTTGATGTCACGATATCGACTGAGTGGTTTAAAGTTTACAGAATTGACCTGCCGATAGTGGGCGATTACTGTACCGATGAGAGTGAATGTCCTAAGGTATAAGAGCCGGCCTGTACTCGCCGCCCAGCACCGTGTTCGATGGCGGCGCCGCCAACGCCGACAACAGCTGTTACTGCCTCAACAGGCCCTGCCCGCCCAAGGGTCTGCAGGACGTGAGCCCCTGCCACGACGGTAACTAATTGCACATTCAAAAAAAAACCAAATTCCCAATCTTCATGTGTTCATAAGCTTAAATCAAAGAAAAATAAAAGAAACGGTATTAAGTTTTATGGGCTTCATGATATATTTCCAACGTGTACACTTTTATTGGGAGAGCTCGTAGATTTAGTATATGTTATTACATTAGTTTGACAATGCTGGTGAAAGTGAGCATAGTGCACGTATATGTTACAGCGCAACAGATAGGCGAGATCATTCACTCACGCGGTATGGCCTTATCTAAACACGACAACAATAGAGGAAATATTGACTTCTCCTGTCTTCTCCTTGTTTATTTTTGCAAAATCTCAGTTTGGAAGGTATAATTACATGTTTAGTAGTTGTTATTAATATGATTGTGTATGCATTGCCCGGATACAGGGCATCTAAGAATAATCACAGAATTATACATTTATGTATAAACCTAATGAAATATTTTGTTAAATTTAATCACCAAACTATCATAAAACTACCACAAAAGTTTTGTTTTTTGAGTTGGTGTAAGTAAATATTAAGGAAGTATCATATTAAGGAAAATGATGCTCTGTATTCTTAGCAAGTAACAAATATTCGAGATGGACAATTCTACCATATGTTACTTTCATAGAAATTTAATGATTTACATGGCCACGTCATAAAAGTTTTCAGAAGGCATGAATTTTTCCCGCTCAATCCATAAATATCATCAAGCTATGATGGATGATCGGACTTCATTGGACTGGATTGGATTCAAAAATTCTGGGCAACAGATGATCTTTCAGGCCAACCCCTAAACTTCTCCCACAGTTTTGAGCAGTAACGTATACGAGCTCTGAAAGCCCAAAGTCATTATTCCTCGTATTTTCGATCTCGAAAATATCATAGTCCTCTTTTAAAATATTTAGAGTTATTGTTCGATCCCAATTAAAATGTTGAGGTGAACTGATACCCTCCACTAATTTTACGACTACCGACGTTAACGAAGCGGGCCGTTTGCGCAATTTAGAAACTCGGACCTCGTGCATCTCTTAGAAATAATTTTAAGGAAATTGGAATTTTAACCCTGGCATCTCAATTCATTTATAAAAATTTATTATATGTAAAAAAAAATTAGAAATCTTTAAAAGAAGTAGTAGTCGACATAAACTCAATACCAGAAATAAAAGTAAACTGATTTCACATGTTAGTCGACTAAGTAAAGTCACAAACTCATTTAGAGGGCTCTGTGTGCGCCTATTCAATAAGGTTCCTGTAGATATACAAGATTTACCCTACATAAATTTAAGAGTGTTATTAAACAATCACTCAGTAAAAAAGGGTACTATGCAATTTCTGAATATTTAGAAGACAAATATCCATGGGCATAAGCGGCTCGACTTCTTACCGGGCTATTTCATTCTTAGTGGTCTCGTATTTGTTTTGGCTGTGCATGAACAAATTAGAAAAGAGCTACCCTTAAGTTTCTTGCTCGTTCTTCTTGAGGGAAAACTGCCTTCCGAACGAGCGGTAAAGTGTAAATTCGCAAAAAAATTATGAAGTATTTCAAGTGTTATTTTGTAACCTATGAAATAAATATATTTTTAATTTGAATTTGGATTTGAAAAACATACGAAAAGAAGAACTTGCCATCTTGTCCCCTGGCGTCACTGTTGGAAGCGCCATGCGTTTTCTCTACACTATTTTTCAAAGAAAACCGTGTTTTTCTGGTACAATCACTCCGTGAAGTATGGACCAACTTAAGAAAAGACTACGAAGGATCGCCGCTGCCTAAAGTGCGGGAACATCTTCGGTATAGTCTCCAGGAGTGCCAGTGTACGTCAATTGGTGAGTGGAACTTTCTGGAAAGGTTTAAGGATTGAACGCAGAGTCCACTTATTTATTTCCTCATATATGGCATGCGAATTACACCCAATTAGAGCATTGATTGAATAATAAGCCCATAGTTTTAAAAAATTACTTTACAGTTATTTTTCAAATACTTCATCAAAGATATTTTTTAAACCATACAATCGATTTGAACAGAACATGCAACATTTGATGTAGTTTTTTAAGCTCAAACAATCTGTAGGTTTTGAAAGTCTATAGGTCAGAAAATCTAAAAATTATTTAGAAAAAACTACTTTCCTTGAAAACTTCTTGACAACGATATCTTTTTATCTAATTAATCTATTTCAATGATTATGACATTCAAAACAGCTTTTAAAGTGCATTAATACATTTTATACCGTAATTTTTTTTTTGGAAAAGCAATAGATTTTTACAATAAAAAAATTTCAAAAAAATTTTGGTCAACAATGTCTGTCTAAAAATGAAATAATTTTGATTAAACATACATTATTCAACGTGGTTTTATTAAGAGTAGAACGGATTAGATTTAACGGTCAATCGGTTCAGTATATCAGTAACAACATAAAAAAAATATTACGAAAAGACTTTTTCTGTTTTTAAAATCTGAATAAATAATTAATGCTAAATTTTCAATAATGTTAAATTCAGTCAAGTTCTTTCTAATGCCACAAAAGTGATTTTAATAGTGGATTTCCTTCAAAAAATCTTCTATATTTACAAACACATCCCTTCAAAAAGTGTTAGAAATTTTTTTTTATTTCTAAATCATAATATATGATAATAAATAATAATATAAACTCTCGCTTATTTCCCAGAAGGGTAGGCAGAAGCTGTAGATTTTTACACGGTACGGTCTTTGCATATCTCTGTTGCCTCGCTGACATCCATCAATCTTTTCATGCAAGCTCGTCAGTTTTGGGTGATTAAAATTTGGTATATTCTTAATGTGCCACCAATTCAGTATGCACAAGATTTTGTAGGACAACCCTTGCCGACCTTTCCCTTGCCTTCTACAAATTTCTTTCTCTCGCTCTATTTGTTAATTTCATATTCTCGCCCAACACAAAATGTTAAATTAATAGTGTAACTCAAATTCCTCGAAACTTAAAAATTGTACCTGTCTGCCTCCGGACTCTGCACATGTATACTGTCGAAATAAATACCATAGGAAAAGGGAATAATTAGGAAGTAGAAGGCTTACCCCTTGTCGCGTCCTGGGATCACACGCGGCACCGCACAATTAGCTCTTTTGTGTGTGTGTGTGTGTGTGTGTGTGTGTGTGTGTGTGTGTGTGTGTGTGTGTGTGTGTGTGTGTGTGTGCGTGTGCGTGTGCGTGTGCGTGTTCGTGTGCGTGTGTGACAGACTCCGAGAACAAAGTATCCTCGTTATTAGATAGTATGTGAATATAAAGTAATCCCATACTAATAATTTTTGCTAATCCCTTCACTTACAAAATTTCTTAAAATAGATGTGTAAATTATCAAATAACACCTGATATACCGGTTTAAATCACATTTTCAGGTTCAAACTTAACGCATATTTACATTTACTGGATATTATTCCTGGGCACCTGTGATGTATGAATGAAACCTATAATTTTTTGTCGTCGACGTTAAAAATAAGTTGTGATGCGCTGTCAGTAAGGCAGAACAAACAATATCGCACTCTACTGACTGTTGAGCTAACCTTATGAGTGTTCCCTTTTGTCCTTTTTAAAAAAAACTAAGCTATCTCTAAAGTAATTCTGGACATTAGACCAATCTACTTTGCTGTGTGCCTTGACAAGGAAAGACTTGTTGGCCTCCTCCATTCGGATAAGTGAACATTATCACTACGACTCAGAATCATTATGAAATGGTTTAAACATGAATTTTTTTTCATAACATAATGTTTGCATTTCTACAACAAACATCGATCCATATCTTTTGAACGCGCAGGTATGCCTATATACGTCTCGTTCCCGCATTTCTACGGGGCGGAGCCCAGTCTACGGGAACAATACAAAGGTCTGCAACCAAACGAAAGCAAACATGGAATGTATTTCGTGATTCAACCCGTAAGTATTCACAATGTAACATCTATTAAAATTGACGGTTGAACAGGGCGAGTTACAGACCTCTGATGAGTCCATTGTGATACTGTACTCCAGAAGCAATGGCCAGGTTTTTATCGACTTAGTAAAAAATACTTTAGCTCTTAGCTATTTTACTTTCAAAGAGTATGTAATCAATACATAAGCAGCGGTGTACGTGTGGTTAAGAATATCGTTTTCAAACTAAAGTGTATGTCAATGCCTTCGGGCGCGAGCAAAGATAAGGAGCGAAGGTACTAAAAGGTAAGAGCATACTTGCTCGTCTTTATAAGTATGTAAAAAGCGAGCGAATAACCATAAGAACAACAAGATATTGACCACCCTACGTTAAGCCATTGGTCCCGGACGTTGTCACTGTATCGATGACAATGGTCGCGCATATTAACTTACAATGAGCCAACACGAAAAGCTTGAGGTTCAATCTCCTCAATATGAGGAGAAAAAACATTGCGGGAGAGTATGCCTCGGATTAAACTCGATTGCCAAAGTCGGACGCAAGAAATATAAATTAAAAAAATGAAAATGCCAATATCAATAGCTCAAGTAACACTGTTCGTTTGTCTGTTATATTTTCGTAGTCAAATCGCTGAAATGATTTCGATGCAATCGAAGTAGCTTAAACCTTGAGAAAGATTATACGATACGTTTTGTCGGTCTTCTGATTAACGTACAGAGACTGCTAATAACTGAGGAATGATAAAATGGATTTTGATTAAGTTGTAATGAACCAATAGAAAACACGTCACTTGAAAATATAAGCCGCTTGTCATATACAGCACACATCCTCATACAGTATAAATTGAAGTTCCCTGCGCCGATTATCTGTCTGTCGATTTGTTAAGGCCATACCCCAGAAATTACTGCAAAGATTTCATATGAATTTCAATAAGACCTATCAGTTTATTCATCATCATTCTTATCAGTGGTACAGTTTTACGATAAATATTTGTTTACATTATTTTATTGGTATATTGCGCAACTTGTCTGAGCTGTGAACAAATAAAAAATAATACTTCTCTTGGGAGTTCATATAGCATGCGTTGCCTATGTCGTTTACGTTATGTTATGTGGAAGTGATGATTGATAGAATTGTTGTCTCAAATTCAGTGACACTAACAGTATATTTATTAAGATAAACACTGAATAACTAACCGAAGATTTGCAATTAGATCCTTTATATGATATTGTGATCGTTTAGTACATAAGAAGCATTCTATATTGACCCGGGCGGATGAAAGCAAGTTATCATATAAGAGATTAGATGTATTTCATTACACATAAATATGGTTAAGGGCCTCTACGGCCTCAAGGGCCTTTGACAGACTACTTTAAAAAAGCTTAATAATTTCGGAACTTAAAGAACGTTCCGCGTTTGAACAGGTCATAGGGAATATTCTGAACATTTTTATTTTCATAACTTACAGACTTTAGGTGTGGCCATACACAGTGCTGTTCGGGTGCAGTACAACGTCAAACTTACCAGAGCTCCAAATGTCTATGGCAACAACACTACCAGTCTTCCTGACGTGTACGTTCCAATAATGTGGATAGAAAGGGTGTGTATTATGTTTTTTCGAGTCGTATTGTAAAGCACTTCCTTAAATATCTTGTACGTTCCGCCTTAGAATAACCATTCCGTCAAAAAAATCGGAGGTTTCTCAAATTAATTTTGAATGTAATTCTAATATGTAGTTTTGTTTCCACTTTAGAGCCAAGCAGTGGGTGACTGGTGCTGAATCTTTGTTATTCAAAAATTTTACAACTATTCACTTAAGGCTTTAACTATCATAAAATTTGTGACTCACGGCACAACAATGCAAACAACTACAAGATATTAAATCATCTCCTTTAGTGGAATGTACAGTTACGTAATTTATTCCAGCAATGCGTATTCGATTTGTCTCTAAATAGGAGAAGCTGTTAGCAGACTTTGTGAATTTTATGCTTGTATGCCTTTCTCAATGCCTTCTAGAAAACCATGGCTACTTTAAAAAATCTGTAAAAGTGAATATTTTAAGAATATTCCTGGTCTCTCAGACTCATCTCGACAATTTAGGTTTCAAAACCGTCTGTGACAGAACAATAAATGAGCATATTCACTTCTAGCTGAATAATAAAAAAAATACAGGTGTGATCGGGAGGCCGCCGTCAAGAACGAAATTTCTTACGCTCTTCTCTAAACTCCAGATGCAATTAGAATGAAAATGTGTGCAATTTATTTTTATATATAATATTACATTGCAAATAATGTAAGGTCAGCAATCAAAACAAAAAGCAACATTTATAATTTTAGAAAAAAAGTGCTTTTAATGAAAATTAGCTATAAAAGATTGGATTACAGATTATAAATTAGAGAGTTCATTAAAAGCTTAAAATTGAAAACTTCATCTTCAGAACCGAATAAAATTAAATAATAATGATAGTAATATAAACTCACGCCTATTTCCCAGAAGGATAGGCAGACTATAAATTTCCACTTGGTACCATCTTTGCATATCTTTCTTTCCTCGCTGACATCCATTAACCTAACTTTACTCCACACATACTACGCAGCGATCTCATCTCTACTGCATTGATCTTACTTTCATTTTTCTTGTACCATACCCAGATTTCACTACCATACGTAAGCGTAGAGATGACGACCTCTTTATGGACAGACAAAGGCGCTTGTCTTGAGACGCCTTTACTACTCATATTAGCGAGCAAGGCTCCATTCACTTTATTTCCCGCATTCACTCTCCTTTCGATATCTCCATCATGTTTACCATAATTTGTAAGCAGACTACTTATGTATACAAACTCTTTAATTTGTTCGACTTTTTCACCTTCTGTAAGTATATCGCATTCAGTTGTACTTTTGCCCCTTTCGAGCACCATCACCTTAGTTTTATCGAATTTTTTTTCATATACCCCTTTTCTTAATCATTCATCGGGGGGGCACGGCAGTGCCCCCGACAAGTCGACCGCGAAGCAAACACTGCCGTACCATTCTTTACTGGAACCATTTCGCCGCATTTTCAGGCACCTATTTGAGAACCTCTGGATAAAACCAGAACGCAGAAATTTTTTTCAGCCTGTAAGCTATAATCACATACTTAAAATCCAAAATTTCAAGTCTGTAGGTCATTTAGTTCCGAAGTTAAGCGAAAACAAAGTTTCGCATTTATGACACTCACTCACTCACTCATGATCATCAGAATAGAACTAGTATTTCCCATAAACTCAAAGAGCTGAAATTTGGTACAGAGTTAGGGTTTAATGGCCACATAAAGGAAAAACTATAAAACCTAGGTTAATCGAAGATCTGGAGTACCTGGTGATCCTTATTTGAAAACACAAAAGCCCAACAAAACTATTAAAGATTGACATTCCGCCTTTACAAAAAATATTCAACTTTGTTTGCCTCTTCATTTGATGTCAAAAATCGAAGGTTTAAAGTATCTGATGAAGAGCCCTCAGCTTGTCTCAGCTGTATTAGAAATATGGTAATGCCCCCTTTTACTATTGGTACATAAAAAAATCGACTGTCATTGCAAAAATCCAGCGTAGTGGGACAATCTTCTAATTTAATCTAGCCTATTGCTTCCCACTGCTGGGCGAATGCCTCCCCTTCTGCTTCCAATACGCATCTCTGAAAACTCTGGATAAGACTAGACCGGATTTTATACTTATAGTTACAAGTTTACAAGAAGAAATAGAAGAACGATTAACTTTATTCTACTTGAACATTACACAAATTAAATAAACGAATTACACTATAATATTAATTAATATCGCTCAAAATTTGGTCAAAATATAATTCTAACCATTATTTTCTTGTGGTCAAGCCTACGTGGCGCTTTCACGAAAACCAATCTTCGTGGGGTGCATCTCATAAATGTTGACTTCAAGAGTATAAAAGCTCAAGCTTTAGCGATCACCGAATACAACCGGCTTAGGCGTAAATACCGCGCCGATCTTTCAGAAATTAAACCATCTAAAAGAATAAATAATGAACGCGAATGGGCAATACAAAAAACTGTTGCTACTGTACAAGAATCACAACCGGAAAAAAAGAAAAGAAAGATTTGTGATAATAAAAAAACTACTCCTTAAAAGAAACAAATGTGTCAAATAAGAAAATCTAATAAAATAAATCAATGTGCCTACGTTTCTACAAAAAGAAGTGAAATCCCATCAAAAACATTCTGTAAAAAACTAGCCAAGTCTCGATGGAGCTGCTTGTTTATCTCTAAAAAGTAATGAAATCTAGACAAAGTCGTGCCAAGTCTAAGGTTCCTCACTGCGATTTCTTTATAATTATAGTTAATGTTGCAAATCAAATCAGACTGACAGCTATCCATGAATAAATTGAATAGTCCCGGTGAAGCTACACATCCCTGTCTGACACCTTTGCGGATATCAAACTAGTCAGTGTATGCTTCATTTATTTTGGGGCAAGTACTAGAGCCCTGTATAGGGATTGTAGCGCCTGTATCAATCTGCTACTCACATCATGCATGAATAGGGTTCTCCATAGATCGTTCCTTTTTACTCTATTATAAGTTTTTTCCAGATCTACGAAAATACAGAAAATCTTTGGTCTTTGGCTAAAACCTTTTTTTGCAATGTTTTGCACAGAAAGAAATTTGTCCGTACATCCTATACCTTTTCGAAATCCCGCTTCTAGTCCCAAATCTCGTTTTCAGTCTCAATCATAACTCTTTCAATAATTATTTTCGCATACAATTTGGCAACGACGCTGAGAAGGTTTATAGAGCGGTAATTCATGCCAACCTGCCGTGAGCGTTTCTTTTTTCCAGAGTGGTACAATGACTGCTTTACACCGATTATTAGGTACCTTTTTCGGCATTTATTTAAGAGCTGGTAAAACAGGCTTGCCACTGTACCCCCACCGCCCCCCAGCATCTCTAACGAAACTCTATCATATCTGACAGCTTTTCCAATTTTCATACATTTTAGTGCTATCATAACTTCATCCATCGTTATTTCACTTTCATTTCCACCTTCAATCATATACTTAGTTGCAGTAACATTGTCATCTGCAACTGTATTCTCACATGCAAAAACGCTTTCATCATAATTCTTCCAGCGCCATTTCACATTATTTTCCTCGTTCAATAAATGTACATCATCATGTTTAATCACATGTATACTTGATGTCTTGGAATTATTCCGGGCCTTTTCTCCATATTCAAAAAAGTTTTTGGCTTGTCTGAAAATTAACCGAGAATCTCCTCTCATAGCATTCTTTTATTTCATTCTCTCTTATTTTTACACACATTCTTTAGCTCTCATTTTTGCATCTTTATAAGTGTCTTCTGCATCTTTTAGTTTACTTTTTAAGATATCCTTTCTTTGCAGGATTATCTTATCCTTTGTAGACAGTAAACCCAGCCATACTTTTTTTGGTTTCACTGTCTACTTTCCCCACTTCAAAATTTGACCACTCAATATTTTTTACTAACATTTGTTTACATAACACCTTTTTTACTTCATTTACTAATACAGATTTCGTCACCTTCCATAATTTATCAAGTGCTAGACATTCATACTTTTTGAATGCACCTAAACTATCTTTAAATCGCTCTACATATTCATCTTTAAAATTCTGATCCTGAAGCTTCTCATCCAAATAGATGAGTGTATCCTTCTGTAGTCAAACATATTATTTGTCACATAGAAGTTAAATTCTTGACACAGTAGAAAAAGGCAATCACCATTCTCATTCACTGTTTTATCTCCAAATTTACCTAAGATTATCAATCCATCCCGTTCTACACCCACCCAAGCTTTAAAATCACCTACATTTCACTAATATGGCCTTCGCATCAGCTTAAAACTCCTCCCGCTCCTTAAACGGTTTGTATATATCTAGGGCGTATACTCCTAAAATAAAAATCCGTGTCAGTCCAATTTTAACTCAAGTCAAACGAGCCTTGGATTTACACTTTCGTAAAAAACTATACATTCAGATAATCTTTCAGATAGAATGAAGCCAATACCGCATCATCCTCGTTGGCAGGTTCAACGTCTGACCAGTATGTCTGGAAGGATCCGCGTTTGATGGCCCCACATTTCCTTATAGTCTCATTCACGTATGAAATATTCAGTCGCCTATACTTCATCAGTTCGCAGACATCATCAATTTTATCATCCATACCTCCACACACGTTCAAATTACCGAAACGGACTTCCCCATTCTTCATTTGACCCCCTTGGTAACTAGGCGTGACAGGTGGCAAATCTCGTTGCTGCAATTGAGCTTAGAGCCCCCGATTCCCCGGTACGAAAATTTGTCCCCCCAGATACGAAGAGACTGCTCAAGACTAACCCGAGGAAGAATTCTCTAAAAATGCCAGTACCCTCCTGGGGTAATATTTTTTTAAATTTTCACTATCATTAAATTTCGTCAGTTTGGAGGTAGTTGGAGAGATAGGGAGTAAGAAGGATGAGAGTTCAAAGGGATATTGTGGTTTTGGGGTGGGAAGGATAATGCAAAAGGATACTAACACCACTGGAAGGACTGGTAACTGGGTCATACGCCAACTAAAGGAATCCGGGTACGCGTGCCCGTGCGCAAAGCCGGACAGGCTTTATCAAGGTAGACAGCCTCTGGAAATCAAACATTATTCATAAAATAATATTGTTAGTGGCATTACTATTCATTGCAAATACATATAGCATGATGATAGATAGATATTTTTACAAAAATCTTGAAAAACAAACCTAGTGACGCACCACGCACGGATTCTGTTACCTCTTGTGTTAAAAGAAATGGAGATAGAGAACCGAGTAGAATCATATACAAGGGACGTAACGCTTTTTCTTCACGTGACGATTTCAACCAATCGTAACCTCAAGACAGACGCGTTAAGGAACTTTCTTCCAAGAATATTTGAAGTATATCTGTGCCTTAAGATAATTTTCTAATTGAATTACCAACTCTAAATATATAGGCACAGGATTGGTTGTACGTACAATAATGTTCATTAATCTCAACTCGTTGCACTCAGCCGCGTTTAGTACAGAGCTTCTCTAAAGGTCAATGATGTAGTGATTTCTGTTGTCTTGAATTCTTATCATATGCCTACTCTGTCGCGTATATTAGGCGCAATGGTCCAAGAAACTTCTCCATTTAAACTGCTAACTTTTAAACAGCGATACCTGTCATCATTCAGCGGTACCTAGTGACAACCAGTGTCACATTTAAGTTTCACTCACTCGTCGACAATTGGCGGTTCACCGCGGAACATTTTACTTCCGTTTCTCACGTTGCACATTACAACTATAGAACGAACTTTCCATAGCAGTGTTTTCCTTATCATTGACGGATTTTCGACAAATTAGTGTATCTCATTTTAAAATTATCAATGCGCCTCCCACTCCGGCGTTGTGGATCTTGATGGGTGGAGGTGAACATATATTCATTTATCCAATACTGGCTTGCTCCTTTTGTGATACTAATGGTGAAAATTTTTCAAAGATCTTTAATTTCTGTCCTATCAATGATTTTTTTTATGATTAAACGTAATTTTTTAGTCATTTAGAACTTTTACTTTTCTTTAAAAAGATTAAGAAGATGATCGCTCACTGAAAAACCTAACACTCTAATCAGAACTTAAAATACTAAAACTATAAATACTTAGTGGAACCAATTCTTTACTTTTTTATTTTTATAATTTTTATAGGTTACTTCAAGGCCATCTTATCGAACTCGAAAAATGCTTTATACTGTAACGGTCATGCTGCCGTTCTTCTGTGAAGTAGCCCAATTCTACGCAATTGTGATGAGCGTTTCAAATTTTATCTATTTGTGCATAAAATTTGGAAGAAGTAAAATCAATAAGTAAAGACAGAAGAAGAGAGCAAGTGAGCAATGCCTGTACAAAACGAAAATAAAGAGCTACATAAATTTTATGTTTAATCATTTTACGTTAAGTCGAAGAAAGTTTTCCTATTAAGCTCCAGTCAAAATACATCAAAAAAATGACAAATTGCAATGTTCATTAAGCATTCTGTTATACCCTATTTATTGACGGCTATTACAGTCTCTAAGGGCTATTTTCCTACTACACAAAAACCACTATATAAGTCGTGCGCGAGCCGGTCCAGTAGTTAGTTGACGCATTCAGATCCAAGCGTTTAGGGAATTAGCGTTGTGAACTTGACAAACACACACTACAAACTCTTTTCAAAAGAAAGGAGAATAATTCTGACCCCATCGAATTAGAAACCCAACCATAATCTACTTCTCATCCTCGACTTTGAACTAGATAAATTTTCCGAAATGAACTAAACTAAACTGCTCATTTTTTTAAATGAAAAGTTGTCTTACGCGGAGGGCTGTTATACCCTATTTATATGTTGTAACTTATCTAGCTCCAAGGGCTATATATATATTTGGGGTCGTTTGACGGAAATGCACGGGAAAACTTTTATTTAATAACCAACAGTCGTTACATCGTATTCCAAAAACCAAACGCCATCCTTGTCATCTGTCAACTTTCTTCACAGTCTCTATTATTGTCAGTTAATAAATAAGGTCATTACAAAAAAATAAAAACTTATTTTTTAAATACGCTACAACGCTATTCTCACACACACATTTCAAAGAGCAAATTAAATGCAGTAATGTCTATCCCTTTATAATTCGAGTTACAACAACAGACTGATCCATTTATCATTTTAGCGAGTACATGAAATTGTTTTACTGAAATTAAAAATCCACTTCTAATTTAAGTAATGAGCAAAGGATCAAAGAAGAATTGACGGATATAGAAAATACTACATTTTGTATAAAAGTAAATAACTTGTGACAACAAAATAAAAATTAATTAAAAAATGTAATTTCAATATTAACGCTTATGAAAATAAAAGGAAAATCAACTATTGTATATTTTTACTAAATTAAATCCATGTATGATTTGGTACTTGATGCATAAGATTGGATATGAAATTTAGTTCTATCATAATATAGTAATATTTGTCATACAGTTTTTTAACAAACTCGTATATAAGTAAATTATTAATAAATATTAAGAATTTTAATACACATTTGTATTGATCTCAGCCACATACATATCCCTAAAAACTATAATGTAAAAAAGTGCTTTTATTTTATTACAAGTTTCTCGCTTTGTCAACACTAAAGATTGCAATTCAACTTAATGGAATCTCAAATCACGTAAATACAAAATCAGGTTTACACTGAAATTTATGAAAATATGAACACAACTGCGATAAGTACTGTCAGGGAATTACAAGGGCCTCTCATGCTCCCGGTCGACAAAAGTGTCCCCTAAATCTTTTCCGCGCTTCACTTCGTATAACCAGGCCGCTTCCTTCACTCTTATGTCGAGAGGGAGTAGCCTCGAGAGGATCAGCGCGGAACGCAGAGATACTGTGTGGTGAGCCCGGCATGCCTTAAGAGCGACACTACGCTGGACAACGTCGAGCATCTTTCGCACAACGAACTTCCCCGTCGCCGGTGCCCAAGCGCACGATGCGTATAGAACGATAGGCTCTATCACGGTAATGTAAATGGTCCCCACGACCTACGGACCCCTCAAACTCCATGTCGCCTTGGCCGCTCGGGCTAAGACTTTGTAAATATTTGCAGCCTTTTTAAAAGTCTTGGCAATATGAAGAATGAAAGTCAGCTTCCTACCTATGGTCTGACCGTGGAGGCGTATTTGCCAACCAGGCTGATTTACTCACCATTCATGTGCACCACTGGGTCGACATATTCCAGCTTTTTGGTCATCACCATCGAATTTGTTGTCGATGGCGTGAACCTCAGCTTATTTTTGACTCCCCAGCAGTGCACGCGAGCTAGAGCACGATTGGTCTCCTTGATCGACGAAACCGACTGTCTGGGTCGCTTTTAAAAAATCGCGTCGTGAGATCGGTATCACGACGGTCGTTTTAGAGTGCGAGCCGGAACTGGGTGACGTCATTGTTGGACTCGACAGGGTGTACATTGGTTGGGAAGCCATACCTGTATGCGATTTTATCGACATAACCTGCTGTCGTAAGTGCCAACAGTACGAGCACCCGGAGCCGCACTATAGATCTAAGGACCAAAAATGCGGGAAGTGCGGTGACGCGGGCCACAGAGCCAACGACTGCACCGCCACTGTAACTCGCTGTGCGACTTGCCACCGATTCGGTCAGCGGGACGCAGAGACACATAAAACGGCATCGAGAGACCGTCCTGGACGCAAGTTTGCGGAAGAGTGCAGGATCACTGTCGCCCGCTATGGTTGATCGCGGACGCCTCCGACTTTGTCAAGTAAACCTGGAAAGTAAGAATTAATTAAGTATATTACTTGCTCATCAAAAAGTGCTGTTGCCATCAACAATAAAATATTCTATCACACGTGTAGAAGTAAAAGTATTAATTTCCTTTGGAATCAATCAAAAACTCTTGATAATATTTTTCTCGGACAGATTCCAAAACGTTGCATCGTAGGTTTTGTAGACAATGTAGCATTCAATGGAAATTTAGAATCCAATCCATTTACTTTTGATAATTGTAATATAAATTCATTTAGTTTAATGTATTGATGAACAACAAATACCCTCAAAATCATTACAACCAGTATTCAAAGATGATAGCAATTTATTTATAATTTTATATCATATACTGTTTCCAGGAACGGGAATACCTTTTTTAAGTGAAGGAAATTCCATTGAAAGAGGGCATTATGCAAGTGGTTAATGTTTGATGGCTTTCGATTTAACACCGCATCTCTCTGCCAATGCATCGTTTCACTGGAATCTTGTATGACATTTTAGTGTAAGATTTGAGGATTCAAATTCAAATTTAAAATATCTTTAATTCATAGGTTACAAAATAACACTTGAAACACGTAATATTTTTTTGCGAATTTACACTTTACCGCTCGTTCGGAAAGCAGTTTTTCCTCAAAAAGAACGAGCAAGAAACTTAAAGGTAGCTCTTTTCTAAATTGCTCATACATAGCCAGAACAAATACAAAACCATTAAGAACGAAACAGCCGGTAAGAAGTCGAGCCGCTTATGCCCATAGATATTTGTCTTCTAAATATTCAGAAATTACATAATACCTTTTTTGACTGAGTGATTGTTTAATAACACTCTTAAATTTATACTAGCTGGGCGACCGAGCTTAGCTCGAATTATTTTTTAGATACACTAAGTGTATAAAACACTGTTAATATACCAAGTTGTAAAACTAATGACACTTCATTTCGCTGATTAAAAAACAGTCCATTATCACCAGTAAAATATCAAGTGTCGTAATATTAAAATTATAAAAAATGTTGTCTGAGGCGATTTTAATGTTTCCTAAATATTTTTTTAATGATTTCTATGCAATTTTTAATATTCGACATATTTTACTACTTATTTAGTGCTACTAATGAGATCGTATTGAGATCTAATTAAGATCGTACTTTTATCTTTTAACACAAGATGGCACTCGTTTCCCATTGAATGAACCACAACTGACGACTGACACATTTCAAATTAATATTCCAAAAACAACCATGAAAATAAAAAAAACTAATATTTAGGTTATTTTTGATAAAATTAATTTAAATAAAAGCAACCGGGAAGTGGATCAAATTTATCTTGCAAGATAAAAATGCTTGTCATAACAATAAAAATTAAAAAAGCGTGATAAAAAAAAGTAATTAAAAAAATTAAGATGCACCCCAGGCTCGAACTCGGGATTTTCTGCACAGAAAGCATACATGATAGCCGCTGCTCCACGGTAACTGTAAAGCCCGTGGCGAAATATCTGTATATAATCACGTTTTCCCGGGAAAAACACCTATGTAGACAAACTTGAAACACTAAACTTTATCTAAATATAAATTTTTCATGAAAATCGTTAGAGCCGTTTCCGAGATAGCTGGTATCTATAAACAAACAAATATATAAGAATTGCTCGTTTAAAGGTATTAGATAGGGGTAAGTCTTGTATATCTACAGGAATCTTATTGAATATGGGTATACAGAGCCCTACAAATGAATTTGTGACTTTACTTAGTCGACTAACATGTGAAATGAGTTTATTTTATTTCTGGTATTGAGTTTATGTGGACTACTATTTTTTTAACATTTCAAAATTTTTTACTTATAATACATTTTCATAAATGAATTGAGATGCCAGGGTTAAAATTCCAATTTCCTTAAAATTATTTCTAAGAGATGCACGAGGTCCGAGCTTGTAAATTGCGCGAACGGCCCGCTTCTGCAGCACGAAAATTCTATGAATATCTGCGGAGTTTCCCCAGAGCAAGATGCCATACGACATCAGGCTGTGGAAACAGCCAAAATGAACCAATCTGGCAGTCTCGACGTCCGATACATTTCTCATTTTTTTTGACAGCATAGGCGGCAGAGCTAAGTCTTTTCGCCAACTTACTTGTATGAAGACCCCATTGAAGCCTGTCATCTAAAGTAATTTCTAGGAACACTGCAGAATCAACAAACTCCAATTCTTTGTTGCGTACTGAAATAGTTCCGGATCCATGTCTTACATTTGGAAGTGAGAATTTTATACATTTTGGTTTCATTTCATTAGGAAGTAGGTTATTTGCAGTAAACCATTTCTCTACTTTAGATATAGCATTGTTCACATCGTCATAAATGGGCTGTTGTCTTTTAACTTTGAATAATAAAGAAGTATCATTCGCAAATAGTACTATCTCAGGGACCAAGAGACTATAGATCCAGACGATTTCGTACCATTGACATCAACCCTCTGAACCCTTTTACTCAAATACGATTTCAGAAGGTCGAGTGCTCGGCCTGTTACTCCATAGTGACGTAGTTTCTCGATCAGAGTTTCATGATAAACACAATTAAAAGCCTTAGAGAGATCGCCAAATATGCTAATTCCATCTTGCGAATCCTCCCAGGCTCCAAAAATATGTTGCACAAGCTCAATGACAGAATTGATTGTTGAGCGACCCTGAGTAAAACCGAATTGTTTATTCGACATTAATTTATTGGTATAAAAATGTACTAACAACTGATTTAGGATTAATTTTTGGAATATTTTGCTCAGTGACGGTAGTATAGATATGGGTCTAAAGTTATTGGGACTTGATGCACTACCGCCTTTAAATAATGGAATTACTTTACTTTCTTACATCAAATCGGGAAACACGCCATCATCTAAACATTTATTAAAGATAAACGCCAAAGGCGGCGCTATAGTGGAGCTTACAATTATAATAGAAAAACCATGGATGTCAGCAATCCTCTTCATGTCTAAAGATTTAAACGTTTTGATAACCTCTTCGGAACTCACATGTTTAAATTCAAATTCCAAATTAATATTACAAATCGGACTATTTTTCTTCAGTAATGATTCAGCAAGAGCGGAAGATGGGTTAAGAGAACTGGTAGTTAAAATAGCTTCGGCACGTCTTTACTGAATACAACGAATTTTATTATTTATGCAGAATTTGATTATAAGTGAACTATAGTAGATATACGTAGTTATACCATATATTACTTTATAAATTATTGATACGTTGCTATAAGTAGTTGTAAGAATCATGGAAAAAATGCAAATATTAAATTGCATTCTTCAGATAAATAAAAGACTACATTGTTATATGTGTGCCTCTAAACGTTTGTCAGTTTAAATCACTGTATATCATTAGTAATTTGGTTCCAGATTTCAAATCTGGTTCTCATTGGGTAGCAATTCATGTAACAAGTGATGAACTTGGAGAATATTTTAATTCATATGGGCGTAAACCTCCAGGTTACCATCTATCATTCTTAAAGTGAAATTCCAAAACTTGGTTTTATAATAATAAGACAATACAATTTATTTCAGTTTGTGGTGAATACCGTTTGATGTTTATATAGTTTAGATATAAACGTATAAATATGTTCAATTTTATTGAAAATTTCACTGATAAAATACTTTATGTAACGATATTATGGTAAAGAGACTCGAAAGGGGAGGGGAGAGGGTTCGGCAAAAATCACGAAATATCACAAGGAGTGAGGGGGGTGTAGTAAAATATCACCTGTATTTATTTTTTCGACAAACATACGATTTCTAAACCGAAAAGCGGCGTGTAGTGTGACCTTGACTCGCCTTTGCCAGGCAACGAAAGAAGTCCCCGCGCGCCACGACAACCGTCGGGCTCGGTTTGCCAGTCGTCAGTTCTTCTGTTATTACGACGCCTAATACATGCGTAAACCGTTACCTCGTATGTTTTGCATTAAAACTATGTCTAAACTAGGTGATCTGTATAAAGACTTATTTGCAGAATATAAAAAAGGAAAAAAAACCTAGCGTGGCTCAGAAAGAATTTAATAAGTCGTGGGCTAATGCGAAACAAAAATATATTACAAAAGAAGAATTTATGACGTGGGTGAATGATCTTTTACAAGATTACCACCGAAAGTGCCAAGCAAAGAAGTCTTCCAATATTCTCTATTATTGTTCTTATTCTAAAAACGTAAGTTAAAACTAGTTAGCATCTATTTAAGGACATTGTTCTAATAGATAAGACTTCACCTATAGTTTATTTGCAATATGAATGTTATGAGTTCAGCTTGTTCCGCCGTCGCGATCGGTCGCCTTCGGTCCAGTTCCCTGGACCACCCCGTTTAGTTTAGTATGTTACTTTGTGTCAGTGTGCTGCGTTCCGGAATGTCGAGTTCCGCGCGTGCATGAGTGTGTGGTGCCGCGCAGTGTACATCGCGCGGCAACAGTTATGCCACGTTTGCGTTCGTCCCAGTGATACGCTCCGGTTTACTGCACCGTCTGCACGCCGAGCCCGCACACGGTTCTGCGCCTAGGGAGCGCTCCCGCAGGTTTACGCTTCAAATACCGATCGCTATTTTAGTTATTTCGTGTGTTTTACACGCATAAATGGTTTGCCATTGACTACGTGAGGGCGACTGCATGCTGACCAGCAGCAGCTGGTCAGCGTCACAGTTAACGGTCAAACTCTGTTATTGATGGTCAATCCAATTCCAAATTTAATTCAGTTATGTTACGTTACGTCTTTACGTAACGGTTATAGGTCATTTTTTGAGTTTAAAATTTAAATTCAGTGATTTATGGGATTTTTTTGTTTTAAATTTAATGTGTTAGTAACAGTTCGATCTAAAGAACGGTCTTCGAACGATATTGAAAGAACCTTTTTATTTTGAATCACAGCATCTCCCGTATGATTTAGACTATGACTTCCGCGTTTGCAACTTTCGACGCGAAATTAACTTACGAAACTTCTTGCTGTAGATCAAAAACCTAACTAGCTAAACTTTTTTCATTTAATAAAAATGTTTGTACTGTAATATTTGTCCAATGCGAAAGTCGATAGCTAATCTGCTGCCTGCCACATAGACTCATGATAAATCGAACCGAAAAGGCTTTGGACTAATCTTTAAAAGCAATATACAAGGAGAAGTTATATTGTGTAAGCCCTTCGATTATTTGTTTCCGTGTGTGGATGGGGTCAACAGTAGTTTTTAATAAATCTTGCTTGATCTTTTTGCGGGTTGTCATCAATCTTCGTTGTTATACGTCTTAGTATGGCCGACACTTAATATAAGACCGATAAATAATATCAATTTGAGGTCTCCCTTTTTATATAGTAGTGCCGTTTCCACATGATCGGAAACGCCGCTACTATATATTCCTGATTCTGGTAGTTTTTTTGCTATTAATATCTATATTCTTAAAAAGCGTGGTCTTATTACTTTCTTTTTGCAGGTTTTATCATTTTATTTGTCGCTGTATCAAGTCCTGGACTATTTCCTGATTTTAGTTTATTTATCGATAGCTCTACCCCGCTTTCTAAATTAGGTAGTTCTTGTAACGGCTTACAGGTTTTTGTAGAACTGTGTAGCTATCGTCAATAGGTCTTCCTCAGTGTGACGGTGATGTCTGAAATATTTTACAATTACGTCATGAAATATTTCATAGTTTTTAATTTTTTATAAGTCTTTTTTATTCCATCTGTTTTTTTTTTCATAAATTCGTTAGTTGTGTCTATTCCTTTTTTTAATGTTTTGTTTTATATTTTTATATGTATCATTCTGTATGAAGTACTTAAAGTTTTGTTTTCTTTCCACGTTTTGATTTTTTTAAATGTTTTTTTTTTTATATTTCAGAGTTTCTATTGCTTTTAATATAATTTCTTTATTTCTTTTTTTTTCGGTTATGTTTTTAGTTTGTTTTTGTAACCTTCAAGGAAAATATCTCTACTTTTTTGTTGAATTGGTGCACGTTGTAATTTTCCTCCCCCTTTATAATACCCCCAATCACAAATCTCCTTCAAATGCATTTGCCGTATCATGCATTACGTTCAAAACGGAGTATATAAACTATGTCAGGTATTACAATATTCATGGTTAAGTAATACTTACTAAAAGGAGTGATAGCTAGCCTGTTGCATTGATCCAAGCAAGTTCGAGACTTCAATCGCAGTACTAAGGCCTTCTTTGTGTTCTGCATTTAGGGATGCTGACTTTATCTCCTAATCGGCTCAAAGACAAATTTTCTTACAGTGGGGTGACAAAAAACCGGCCCATACTTTTAGGCGAAATCTCTTTAACTGTCCTCTGGATGTAATAAATATTGGCAAAATAAAAAAATGTTTTATCAAAAAGTCAGTTAGTTTATAATGAGACACTTTCACATTGTTATCGCTTTCTACAACATTGAATTTAATTAATTATTAATAAAATGTATTACAGGAAATGATAACAATTTTAAAGTATGCTGTTACAAGGTGGGGAAAGTGTGTTTCAAAAGTTTATATTGGGCGCGTAGGTGATGTTTGTTTGGTGATCTGGTTTCGTATAATCTAATAATGCACATAGAGGTAATGAATGCTAGCATGTTACAGAGAGTCATCCTAGAGGGTAGACGTGACGTTTCTAGGATACTAGAAATTAAACAGCTGGCGTCATTTATATTTGGGATTGCGTCATTGCGTCAATTTGTCAAATAGCTTCAAACGTATTTCATGATTTTTAAATCTTCTCTCTCCCTCTCTGTCATAGATGGATCATATTTGTGTGACCCCTCCTCTTCTGGTGTGACGTCGCACATTTTACTATTTTAAATATAGAAATTATTAAATTAAAACGGCAGTTTCAAAATAATTTACATACCTTTATTCAAAATCCACTTACTTATAGTCAAAAATTAATCATGTATTTTAAAAACATTACAAAGTGCAAATTCATAGGTGCAGCGACAGCTTTTTGTTGGAGTTGAGGTTGAGTTGAGTTTTATACATGTGACGTCACAAAGCTTACGACTCCCCCTTGTCACACGACGTCACAATTTGTTGACCCTCTCCCTCCTCCTTAACGTGTGACGCAATTTATTGATGACCCCTCAGTGTAGACGCACAAATTTATGCGTTGATAATGAAATTTTTCATTACCAAGTTATGAAGTTCTTCATTAGAAAATTTTATGAGTTGTAGAAGCAGAAACAGCCCAGTGACTATTATGCGGAGACTTTTTTATTCTTCTTGAATGAAATATTTTTAGGCGCACCTTAAAGATAATCGAGTAAGTCCAGTATCAGAGAAGTACGGTGTAAAATTCTATGAGATTTAACTTAAATATGAGTAGTCGTCTTGAGTTACTATCCGAACGGTAAATTTATTGGAGTCATAATCAGCGAGATAAAAATTTCACAGGAGTACATAAAGTACAATATAAAGTATTATATAAAATAACAAAGTTAAAAATGTTTAGTTACTTAGTTTAAACATCGTGATCTTGAGTATTTATTATTTCAAAAAAATTTGATAAAGCAAGATTTTAGTACTAAATGAGATTTGATTTGTACATACGGTGCAATCAGCACATTGATCGGAGTATCTATAGATATGAAAACTAGATCATTGTTAGTGATTTTAATTTACAAATTTCAAAATTTTAAATTTTTGCACAATTGATTTTAAATACCACAAAAAACCAATGTTACTTGATAGTTTTAAATTTTTACTTCTGTCGGCAGTCCCCAATGACACGTTAATTTATATTATTTTGTGTTTTGATAAGAATTCAAATCCGACTATACTTGATAGGTCTTGAAAAATGTTTGAATTAAGTCACGATACTTTAAGAATCTACATTTTTCTACTTATCACTCGTTTGGAAGGCAGATTGTCCTCATACATTATGTTATATAACGAAACATACATAAATTCATACCATAAAGACACAAATCCGCACGAAGTCGAGCTGGTTATTTCCATGAATATTTGTCCTCACAAATTGTAAAATAACGTTTTTAACAAGGTTTTTTTTTTCTTTAATAATGACTTTAAATTCGTTTGAGGGCACATTTTGTGTATTTTCGGAGACTTTATTGAACATGCGCACAGAGCCCCTCCAATGAATTCATGATTTTGTGTAGTCGACTAACATGTAAACACAGTTTATTTTTATATTGAATTTATATTTATCACTATTTTTCTGGAATGTTTTTATATATATTTTTAAATGCATTAAATCTTCATATATAAATTTCAAATGCCAGAGTTAAGATCCTAATTTCCTTAAACTTGATTCTAAGAGATACTCTAAGGCCCAGGCTACAAATAGCCCGAAAAGCACCCTTTCGCAGTACGAGAATTCTATCAATATTTGTGACATAAACCCACGGCAAGATGACATCTGACGTCGAGCTATAAACATTCAAAATAGACTAATTTGGAAATTTGGATATCTCACAAATTTCTTATCTTTTAACTGCATATGCAGCAGAAGTAAGTACTTTCTCCAACATACTGATATGCGAATGCCATTGAAGCCTGTTACCAGAGTAACTCCCAAGAATACAGCATATTCAGAAGAGAATATTTTAAATATATACTTTCATTTTTATTAAGAAGGATGTAATTTACAGTAAACAACTTTGGAGATGTCAAAGTGCACATCGTCATAAGTGATTTGTTATTTTTTGTTGCTAGGTGATTTGTTAAATAGTATGTGCGCAGTGTCATCTGCGAATAATACTATCTCACGAATATTCCCAACAATACTGTGTAAGTCATTGAACGCGCCGGGATAGCCCCCGGGAACAGTTAGTTCGGGGGCTCATCTGGATTTCCCCGACGCTGCGCCTCAGGTGTCCAGGTGCTCCGAGCTGCGATGGTCTGTCGTGTTGTTTTTATTGTATTTACACTCCCGCTAACGTATTTTTGTATTGACTCGTATCGGCCCGCGTTTTCTGTTTTTATCCGGCTGCGCGTGAGTAAAGTACCTCCGATGCGCCCGCCAGCGAGTCTGTATGACTTCCGCCCCGCATTTGTCATTTGTTTTTAGTTTATGGGAGACAAACTATAATGTCAAAGGTTAAAAAACGGTGTAAATAGTCATTAGAGTAAACTAAAAACAGAAATCAACCAAGGACTGATCCTTATAGTACCCCCATGCCGACCAGAGATTCTGAAGATTATATGTCATTAATATTGACCTGTGAATCCTGTTCCTCAAATACGATTTCAGAAAACCGACTGCCAGGCCCGTAACCTTATGATGAGGTGGCTTCCCGATCAGAATTTCATGATTTACATGATCAAATACCTTGGAAAGATTACAAAACACTCCCACCACGTTTCGTGAATCCTCCCAGGGCAAGTCAGCATCGATTGTCGAGCGACCCCGCGTGATAACGAACTGTTTTATTGACATTAAATTGCTGTCATAAAAATGTGATAACAAATGATTTAAAGTTATTTTTTATAGATTGTAAGAATTTTTAAAATATTAAATAGTTTATAAAACAATTTCGTACCCAAAAACCATCTATAAGTGTGTAAATTTACGCAGTGTCATCAGTAGGTACCATCTATGCTTACATATATGTTGGTCAAATATAAATTATAAAAGATACATAAAGACGATATTACTGCGCTGAAAAGATTATTATCTGGCTATGGAACCCTAAAAATGCTATTGTTATATGGAACGAAGTGATTTAATTTTATCTCATTTTTAGTTTCAATATTGAGCTTGTTAACTAGTTATCGAGTTAACTCACACTTCGTTACGTTCGTTCATTAAAATGTCACCACCAATGAGAAAATCTTTTACATGGGGTAAGATATTACGTTTTTTTTCTTTAATTGACATGAAAACAAAGCCAAGTGTGATCTATATTCAATACCGTGGTTATGGGATTTTGAAAAAATGTGATTTTTATCGCATCATTTGGAGACAGACAATTCACAATCTAAGATATTATGTTGTGTTCAATATTATGGAAGCGTTAATTTTAAAGAGAGTTATAGACTCCTATATTATATTATAGTATTATAATTGAATAGTTTTATATTTTTAACGGTGTTACCTTTCTGTCGCAGGTCTCCTTGTCCAGGTAATACTGAACATCATAACTCTTCTACTCGCAGCTACGCTATCCATGTATCCCTGGATAGATCATTTTATGATTAAGGTAGGTCTAACCTAATCTAATCTAACCTAAGCTTTAGCTGAGCTTGAGCTGAGCTTTCACAAGATCCACTACTGATGTCACATTTGAAAATTTTTTAAAAATTGAGGCTACAACATCTCATGCAACTTGATACGAGAGCTTTTGGACACGATATGCTTCAAGGTTATCGTTAAGGTTCAGCCAAGTTAGGGTTATAAATAGGGTTTCCCGACGATACACAGTTAAAAAGTGAAAGATAAGGAAAAGGACAAAACAAATTATTGAAAAGTTTTGATGTACGTTTTTTGATATTATTCATCAAAATAATGTATATAAAATATATGTACGTTAATGCAATCTATGATGTCATATAAGTTTATTGCGCTTATCTGTACATACAGTTTTTTTTGTTAAATTTTCTAATGAATAATCGTTTCATGTCCAATTTTATGCTTTTTTTAATTAATAACCGTTTGTCTGTCTATCTGTTTGTCTTACTTACGAACGATTTGATCGATCTTGAACAAAATCGATAGACTGCAATATTTATTATGCTTATCTACTTATACTAAGAATTAGATAATTATATTAAATATACATAAATATTCGTATTGTGTATAAAAATCTTTTTTTTTAATCTATTGTCTTTCAAGGTATGAAATTCAATATCGTGGTACAAACAAAAATTATTATAATCAATTAAACAACAACATAATTGAAATGCTAATATTTATTTTAAACAGTTTGTACCTTTTCAGGATTTAATGTCGAAAGATGGTAGAGTCTTTACTCTTTGGAGGAACGAAAAAAGCATAACTCCAAAAAGTGTATATTTCTTCAATGTAACGAATCCCGAAGAATTCTTAGAAAAGGGAGAAAAATTTAAGCTTGTCGAATTCGGTCCGTTTGTGATTGAGTAAGTACTTGTATCTTTCATGCGATAAGAAACCAGCAACAGAATCAGGGAACAGAAATACAGTAATTGTATTATGTAGTATTTTTTAGACTGTCTCTTTCGATAACAATTTATTTATTAAGGGCACTTGATATGTTTTCGTTTTTAAATTGTTTTACAGAGGTGTTCAAATATATTTTAATTATGACATGTGTCACAAAAGAGTTTTTCGCTTTTTTTTTCTGTGTGATACAATCTACAAATACTGATCTATTTCCATTTTGGTATACTGTACGTGGTAAATTAAAGAAGTTTTGCAATATTATAAAAAATAGGTTACAGGATACAAAAAACATTACAAGTTATATCATTTTTTTTATATCTCTTCAACGCACTCTCCATTGTCGTTTGTACAAATTTTCAATCGTCTAAACCAGTTTTCAAAACACATTTTCTAATGAACAGTAGTCCTTCATTGCCTTTTCAAATGTAGCCAGTGCCTGTAACAATAACGAATTTAAACTAAGAAACTCAAGGCTAGTTAGGTGAACAGGGATTTCTCAAGGGTGAGATTCGAGGTGCTTTTTAAGGTGATAAAGTCAGTTAGTTAACTTACAATTTACTCAGATAATACATAAAATGCGCACACAGGTTAGGTTACACGCACTGAGATTTAAATTACAGTTGAGGGTTTGAGCGGTTCTATCGGGTACACATAATGAAAACTCGTGGCGATCTCGGGTAATTCTAGTTAATGGCGAGTAGCGATGTTACCTTTGGGCTAATCGACGCTGATCGGAGTGCAAAATCTGAGGGTAAGCTCCGGTACCCAAGGGCTCAGGGCCTCCAAACGACGTTTCCACGACCGTCCGCTGGTTCACCAGCAGAACACGGGCGTTGTATCTCTGACCACAGATACTCTGAATTAGAGTAAAATGTAAAGTAGTTGTGGGGCCATCAAACACGGATCCTTTGAGTCTTATTGGTCTGGCATTGACCATAGCCAAGGAAGATGCTGGGGTGTTGGCTTCATCCTATTAGGAAGATTATCTGAATGTGTAAACAGTAACGAATATTTAAATTCAAGGTTCTAGGAGCTTTGGACTAAAATTGGAAAGCCGAGGATTTTTGATTGACATATTGCTCAAGGAGCAGGCGGAGTTTTGGGCTGATGTAAGAAACATATTAGTGAGAAGGGAGAGAAATTAAAAGGATAATCATGTCGGGTGATTTTATTGGATAACTAAGTGTAAACGGGATGTATATGATTAGATCTTAGGTAAATTTTGAGATGAGAGAGTGAATAAAAATGGTGTTACCTTCTCCTAATTTGCTAAGTATTTAACTTGTGTGTGACGAACATTACGTTTGACCAGAAGATGGAAGGATATATTCACATAAGTATATATCCGCCAAGTGGCGGATATGAATATATCAATTATAAAGACTTTATATTTGTGGATGATCAGTTGAGAAGTAAAGTTGTTGATATGCGAATATACCATGGCATCAAGGTTAGCATATAAAACTTTTTAATGGTCTGTCATATTAAAGCTATATGCCAACGTTGGCGAGATCATGCTAAAATGGTCTCTACAGACCTAAAACGAATAAAAGTTAGTAATTAAGGATCAGAATGTAAAAGATGAAAAATTCAGGAAATTGAGGAAATAAATTGCGGAAAAAATTCAGGATCAGAATGTAAATCAGGCAGGAGCCAGCATAGGACTTATAGTACAAAGTTTCCTAATATCAATAATAATACTGTTGCGAACTACGCTCGTAAATTAAAAATAAATGTGCAAAATAATTTCTGTACGAAAAAACATCCGAAAATAGTTTTTTGCGTAAACGACCCCTCTCGCTACCCGGCTCTCCTTCTGTCGGCGCTTCTTATGCGTATTTACATTTTTAAATACGATTATTTATGTAGTAGAATTTTCTAGAAGCACTAAATCTTATTTGTTTATGTCAGAAGTGACATGTTTACGACTTATTTGATCTAGAATATTTGTAGTTTTTTCATATTTCTAAAACATTTTGAACGGCTAGTCGCCGAGTAAAAAATAGCGAAGTGCGGACGCGGACAAGTCTTAACTTGTTAATTAAAATCTTAATTGAACTAACACAAATTATTTCTACGATCAGTGCGTTTACGATTCTAGTGCGATCGGTGACAAGCGTTGAACTGGTTCCGTATCGATTTATTGTGACTCTGTGTTTTTTAATATATTTGTTCTGTTTTCCTACGTATTTCTTTTCATCTGCTTTCAGTTTTTGAACTCTCGATAGAGTTATTACGTAAAAATTCTATATAAACTAAAGTAACGCTGTCCATCTGTCACATTATAACAGCTAAATTTCTTAAAGGAAATTGACTACTTATTGTCGATGATTTCTTTGATATAGCATTTTAAAAATAAACATTGAAATTTGGTGTACAGTTAAAACACTCTGAGACGGAAAATATAAACTATTATTTTTTATCTTTGTGTCTGTTTGTCTGTATGTATCTGTACATATATCGCAACATCGGCTTTACCGATTTTGATAAAATGTGAAATATTGATAGAACTCATATCGTTACGGAATATTGCTATTAAAATTCGAGAATTAAGAAAAAAAAAAGAAATACACACTAAAGACTACAGAAGATGTACGTTTAATAATACTGCAATACAACAACACACTACGTAACAACTAGAATTTTTTTTTTAATTAATATCACTTAAAATTCACTACGGATCAGTCTTCGCTTGTTGACGTGTTGACCAGTTACATACTAAGTTCTAACTCTCAAGCTTCTCTGCACATGTTAGGGGAAGACTACACCAGAACATCCTTTAAAGTTGTTTAAAGTTCTACATTTGATATCCTTATTTACAAAAAAGCTTAACATTTCACGTTCGACGTATACAAATATATATTTAGTATGCTCTATATTATTCTTACCGATGAAAGTTCCCAGATAATGTAAACGACCGCGCTCATGCGCTTCGCTATGTATAAGCGGAGTCTTATTCTGTTATTTATTTGCTAGGACATTCTTTCTCCTTTTTTTTATTATTTTGTTATGAGTGTAGATTGTAATAATATGTTAATTTTTGTCTCTGTACGTGACTGAATGTTTTCTTATAAGTGAATAGTGAATTAATTGATTTTATTGAAATTTTGTGCACTGAGAGGATTTATATTCATCAATTGTAATATCTCTGTTCCATATTATGCCTACAATTTTTGTACAAGCTATAGAAAAAAAAGTCATTATTATTCATTCACCGTTAATTTTGTCGGTCACGGTGAAGAAAAGGGAGATATATGGATTGTAAGGAAGAAGGGGAGAAAACGAAAGTTTTAACAAATATTTTTAAAAAATCTCGAATAAGATTCAAGCGGCCAAGGACGCAGGCAAAATAAATGTTTTGGAAAATCGATAGAAATTGATTTGTTCCGTGATCCCTCTTTTTTTGCATATAAATTCGCTCTCCATTACTTATGTTGTTACTAACGAAATCATATTTTTAGAATAATCAAAATGTCAGTTAAGTTTTAATAATTCTAAAGATATATTGTTAAGTAATAACGTGCGTAATAATAATAAAGACACTATGACATATAATTAAATATCTTAAAAATATCAGTGTATATAAGTGTACTGCGGGTATTTTAAAATAATATAATATAATAGAAATTAAAGTAAATAACTCATAAAAAAAATATTACTACATTCGAAACCCGCCTTTCGCGGGTTGTGAAATTCGGTCTGTCACAAATATCTTTTATTCCATTTAATTTCTCTCCCTCATTTACCGGTCCACTACCCCTCCACATTCTCCCCCAACCCCTATATATTTTTGTATAAGTCGAGTACATCACTATCGATGCGATAAGAAAAATCACAAAGAAAAATTTTATATGTGTATATATATCAATATCTGTATGTAAATCTATTAAAGTAAATATCTATTAAAATGTATGTAATACATGTCATTAATTCTATATAACATATATTAAATTAACTTCTACCCGCGGCTTCGCACGCGTGGACTTTGAACATATCCCTTTATCTCATGTATTGACCGTTTACGGTCTCAATCCCAATTCTGATTTCGATACCGATTTGTCTCACTTTTGACTTTGATCGCAGTCTCGCTTTTAATTCAGAACCCGGTCTCGGTCTAAGTAGATTAGGGTTAAGAAGCCGCACTGATTCCTGACCTCGGCACCGTTCCTTATTCGGATTCCAAACATGCTCTTGGTTCTAATTTTAATTGCACGCTTGATTCCAACCATGGTCCCGACCTAGATTCCGTACTCATCCGGTCTCGACTTTCGATTCTGCTCTTCGTCTCGGTTGACAATAAAGGAACGTTTTTGCATTTATAACTCGATTGAATCGATGGATCATAAAAAAGAAGAAATTTTAAAAAAGCATCTGTTTCGAATATCTAATTGTTAGTGTCATGAAATCCTTCATTAGATTGATCAGTCATATCATTTTTATCGTATCGAAGATAACTTTTTCAAATACAAAAATTCGTGTGTATTCTTTTCTGATTTGAAAAGCGTCAGGGCAGACATTGCGAAAGGCGAATTTCTTTCAAGAAAATATTTTAACCAGTTAATCTTCTCCTGTCTAATGTAAGTATTTATTGTGGGATCCTCCTAAGTAACGGGTAAGATGCGGGATAAGAAACGGGTAAGATGTTTTGTTCAGAGAAGTGATTTGTGAAATCTGGTATACCGGTTATCATCGGTGGCACGTGTCTATGGTGGTTCTAGGATCCTTTTTTTTTTCGCCCCCGCAAGAGTGGATGTTCGATATTTGAATACGTAGAGGGCGGTTTGGAAGTGCACAGTGTTCCATTACTGAGGCAGCCTCAGCCCGCAACATTTCTTCTAGCATATTTGCCTGCACTACCTACTGCCGAGGTTTCATCACAGATGACAAATCAAGAACAAATACAGGTGGGAAGTGATCTCAGTTCATTATTCTAAATCAGGCACCTACTTTAATCTCTTTGTACAATATTTGA
Source organism: Eumeta japonica (assembly GCA_005406025.1). Taxonomy (NCBI): domain Eukaryota; kingdom Metazoa; phylum Arthropoda; class Insecta; order Lepidoptera; family Psychidae; genus Eumeta; species Eumeta japonica. Next base: position 303,217 of record BGZK01000714.1, read on the forward strand.
TTGTGAACATCTTAAGTTTGATTATATATATTTTTTCGGGACTTGCTGTCGGTTGGCGCCCATTAATTACATTGTAATCAAGTACAATGTTTATCATATGTCTCAATTGATAAAACAGGTAATTTAGACCTAAGTTGAACCCTATTATATGTCAGAGGTCACATAAAAAACAACCATACGCCCTGAACCTCATGTCTCATTGAACATAAATTAAATATTCTGTATTGTATCTTTATGCTTTTAGTTACTTATATTGACAAACTGAGTAATAAAAAATACAGCTATACATAAGTTATAAAAAACACATACACACGTGCCAAAAAACAAATAGACAGTAGCCTATTATTTACGCAATCACATGTTCTTACTGTCGGTACACAAATTTTAACCCAGATCAGTGAAACCTTTATATTAGTTATAGAAAAACGTACAGACAGACAAAAAAGACAGACCGGAAAACAATAGCCTACCATTTACGAAACTAAATGTTCTCACTGTATACAAATTTTAATCAAATCTGTCAAACCGTTCTTACGTTATAAAAACACATACAGACAGACAGACACACAGTTAAACAATAGACAGTGGTTTATCATGTACGCAACTATATTTTAATATTGTATACCAATTTTCATTTCGATCGTCCAAGACGTTGTTGAGTTATAAGAAGACATACAGACAGACAGACAAAAATAAAAAAATAGTAGAACGTGAATCACTGCATCATAAAGTCATTGCCTATCATAAAATTAGGTGAAAAAAATAAATGTACAGACAGAGCCAATACATTTAGATATAGTGGTATAGATATATCGACCATATATACGTAATATATATTTATAATATATATTAAATCCTTCTTATTTAGAACAACTTTGCTAAAGTAATTATAATGTCATTGTCTATGTCATTGAAAAATTACTCATAAATAATATAGACACAACCCTACTAATACACGGACAGTGTAGGTGCTATTGAGTGGCCGACCGCGTGGCACGCTGTGGCAGTATCTACGCGTCAGGTATATTAAGGCTGTCAGTATGACATTTCTATGTAGATGTTCTAAGCTGTTTTTCTCAGAAACGGCTACTTCAATGACTATGGTTTCTTCGGAAAAATTGTTTTATATAAGAAGAAGAATAGGAATATTTGCGAAAAAATTCGTGATAAAATCCATCCTGTGTAATATGTCTTTACATAAATATTTTAAATTCAAGTTGAGAAAATCTCATGAGGGATGTGTAACCGGTACAACTGTACAACATCACTTGATTAACAGCCAATGGGAGCGCAAAGAGTGAGCGGGGCTACACCGGTAATTGTTGCTCTCAGTCGCATTCAATACTCCGCATTGTAACTACCGCTAATTCGAGCAACATTTACTTCTATATTTACCCATCAGTAAACCCCGGAAAAGTATCTGGCTTTTTGTATTTTTTTTTATAAAAGTAATTAACACGCTATTAAAATTTGAGCGTGTATCAAACACCTTATATTGTATTTTTCAGAATACAAATTGAAGATTACTTGCCTCACTAATAAGAAAAGTGTCTGAATATTTATTTTTTTATTTGAAATTAAGTGGAAATTCGAATGACTTTTGGTGTTTTGTGTATCAAACACTTGTTCCGTACACTTTTCTTGCAACTTACCTATATGATCAGTACTTGGTGTATATATTATGTAGGTGTAATATCGGTATTCTTGGGATACAATAACGAATTAAATTTTAAACATTTACGGTTTTCTCGATGTCTATTTTACAATATTTAAACTCGCATTACACACTGACAATATTAAGTGAAGGGTTGGAAGACACAATTCGTTATTATATATGTACAAATTTTATTAAGTTACCGAGTAGCTTACTTTTTATGTGTACACTTATGAAAATATAAACCACTACAAAATAAAAAGTTGTTCAACAACTAACCTCGCACCGGTCGGTGGCAGCGCGCGTTTCCTTATGCCGGCACTACATGCAGCCGTGATGTCTATGTAAATATATGTAATATATGTATGTATATGATTAGGACGTGAAATTATACGAATAAATGTGTTCTTTTGTATGAGTGAAAAATTGAATATATATTTTATATGATATGTGAGTGCTTTTATGGATTTAGGTAATCAGTTCCTACATGGAACTAATGGTATGTTGGTATGTGTCTGTTTACCTAGGCCAGGTAAACAGACACTTACCAACTCATTTAGTCGACTGATACTTCTACACGAAGTTTCACAATGTATCAAACACTTCATGAGACGTGCGTCATGAGCTTTTGGGATATTCGAATACATTATAAGCGTTTATATTTTTGCACTGTTACAGACTGTAGGTGTGTCGATGGTAAGCGCTCTACTGGTGCAGTTTAACGTCAAGCTCACCAGAGCTCCAAATGTCTATGGCAAGAACACTACCAGTCTTCCTGACGTGTACGTTCCATAGAAAGGGTGTGTATTATATTGTTCCGAATTATATGGCAGTTACTCGCCGGACTAAATATTTTATGCATTTGTCTTCGCATATTCAAAAAATCGTAATTCGGATTACATTTCACCGATCGATCTGTTTAACAGATTTTTTTTTAATTTCTTGTTCTCACATTTATGAAATTTGACTTATAGAGTAAATTATTATGTTTTCTATCTAAAATAATTATGTGATACTGACGTGATAAGAAATAATTCTTGAATAAAAAAATTGTAATTGCTTACGATTAAAAAATTTTTGTATGATTTACAAACCATAAAACTAGCTATTTAATCAATATTTTGGCAAATTATTTTTTTTAATTTTTAAAATGCTGAACATCTTTTAAACTATTAATTATATAGTGTCGATGTAAAGGACCTTTTTACTAGAAAAATAAATTTCCTACAAATTTTGTTTAAATTTTTTTCTGTAGGTCTATATAAAGCTAAGCTATATAAGTTTATAAATCTAATTGTATTGTATGAGGTGTTAATTCGCGGAAATCCATAGTAGACGCTTGCCTGCAACATGCATTAACATGCAGCATGCAACCCACCGCTGACCCTCGAATCTGCCTCTCCACTACGAATCTCTATCCAAATGATTGAATATTGATTCCAGAGGATTGACAGATATCGAACACCTAAGCAAGTGTTATTTATTATTATAATTATCTAATTCCGCCAACTATTAAATTGTTTAGTTCTACGTACGTTTCATGCCAACAAGGCACATCCTCAGGAAATTGCCGACAGTCACATCCACCAGGGTGCAAGGAGCGTTAAAACAACCAACACAACCTCGTTAGACAGGCCGCTGTCATGCAATGGTCAAAGAGCGACGAAAACATTATTAAGACAGCCACAGATCACCACCGATAGACATGCTTGTCAAATGTCACAGACTAACCATCACCAACATTACCCAAGTAGTTACAGGCAAGCGTCAATAATGGCGATTTATAAACGTCAATTTGGTCGTTGAGCATATTATTATTATCTTTATGTTTTAAAATTTCGAAAGGATTCCAAA